>JALJEE010003257.1:0-36720 GCA_023231475.1 Seison nebaliae | reverse complement strand
GTTCGTGGTCGTGGTCTTGGACGTGGTGTTGGTCGTGGTCTTGGACGTGGTCTTGGACGTGGTCTTGGACGTGGTCTTGGACGTGGTCTTGGACGTGGTCGTGGTCGTGGTCTTGGACGTGGTCGTGGTCGTGGTCGTGGTCTCGGCCTTGGTCGTCGAATCCTTCTTCTTCGTCTTATTCTACGACGAATTCTTCTACGTATTCTTCTTCTTAGGCGTCTTCTTATTGGAGGTCTCGGTCTTGGACGTGGTCTCGGACGTGGTCTCGGCCTTGGTCTCCTTCTACGTCTACGGCGTCTTCTTCGTCGTCTTCTTCGTCGTCTTCTTCTACGGCGTCTTCTTCGTCTTCTAATTGGTGGTCTTGGTCTTGGACGTGGTCTTGGACGTGGTCGAGGACGTGGTCTTGGACGTGGTCGGGGACGTGGTCGGGGGCGTGGTCTAGGACGCCTTCGACGTCTTCGTCTTCTTCGTCTCCTCAGTCTTAATCGAATTCGTCGAAGTCTCCTTCCCCGTAAACGTATACGGAATAGTTTACGTCGACGACGACTTCGTCTCCTTTTCCTAACAGGACGTCTTGGTCTTGGTCTTGGTCTTGGTCTTGGTCTTGGACGTTTTGCTCGTCTTCGTCGTCTTCGTCTTCTTCTGAATAATCCTTTTTTTTGGCGAGTCAATGTTTTCTGATTTTGTTCTGTTAATTCCAATGTATTCCTTAACTTTCCATTTGTAATCAGAAATTTATTGGATTGAATACCCAAAGAATCGGTTGCTTCTACAAGTTCGGCCACAGTCCGATACTTTTTTGACTTCAAATCTTCATTCTCATTTGAGGCCAAGTTGGCTATTCCATTTTGAATCTGAGCTAAAATGGAAAATAATAGAGTGAATGCAAGCAATAAACAAAATATTCGTTTCATTGCTGCCATAATTAACCCATCACATCTCCTAATTTATATACTTAAAATATGAAATAATTAGCTGGTGAGTGAGAACTTCTCAAACTCGAACAATTGAAATTCACACAATTGATCTCATAACTTTTCTTCTTTTCCATGTTACATAACAAGTTCGGACGAATCAAAAATTGCTGGACATAACAATAAAATTTAAAACTCTCTAAATATATTGTATAGTTTAAATAATTTTAAAATGACCTAATATATTTTGTACTTAAAATATTCCTTATTCGAACTTGGCGCCAGGCCTAATCTAACATGACACATAAACGAATTAATCGTTTAAATATTCAAATTATGAACTTTGTTATTAACTCAAATTAATAGCTTCAAATTATCACAATAAGAAATATACTTTTTATTTTCTAAGAATCGTATTGTTTTTTCGAAGAAATAACGTTTGTTTGAAAAGCGTCGAAAATGGGAAAAGGATATGAGAATTATATGTCAAAGAAATGGTTTCATCCAACTAATCGTGGCAACCAAGAACGAGTTCGTTTTCTTTTCATTCATTAAATTCCCCAAATTGTAAAATGTTGAAAATTGTAGAGATTTCTCGCTGAGAAGAACGAGGCGGAACATATTAAGAGACAAGAAGATTTGAGAATTCAACGTGAGAAAGAACATGACATGTATGCCAATCAATCGTTGATGGGAAATGAGAAAGCAAAAGTCGGATTAGCTTTCATGTATAGTGCACCATTGAGTCAAATGAATAATAATGAAGATAATAATTGTACGAACAATTCCTCCAAACTGGAATGGAAACGAAACAGACCAAATAATGATAATGAAAATGACGATATTCAGGAAAAAACATCGGAAAAACATAAAAATCAAAAGAGAAGTGTTCTTGATACGAACGAGAAAAGTTTTTCTTCTTCAATTTTCTCATCATCTTATCATTTCTATTTATAGTAACGATTGGGAACGAATCATCATTAATGAATGTTAACGAATTTAATAAAAGAAGAAAAGTTGATGAAATTCAAACATCCAACACGCCACCTTCTACAATAACAACAACAACAACGTCAGAGAAGAAGGAAAAAGAATATTTTTATATTAACGATGTCTCATTAGAATTTTTAACAAAATTACCAGAACCAATTAAGAAACGAATAAGAAAGTTATTCTTTTTCAATTTTTTTTCCATCAATAAATTTTCAATATTTTTATTTGTAGAAAAATGAAACATTATTTAAAGAAGAACAATGAAATTAAAACTTAATTCATAATTATCAATATTCATTTTTGTGTTACATTCATCAAAAAAGTCACATTACTGACCATTTTTTTAATTTGTGTTATAATTTTTATTAGAATCCAGTTTTTCTATCAAATTTCATTACTTCCACATTCATGAACAATATGTTAACGATAGAGATCGAATTGATAGAGATCGAAAAAAATTATCTCTCAAAACATTACAAAGAAATTAGTGATTTAATTCGAGAGAGAAGTGAGAAATATATATGGAATCGAGATGAATTTCAACTTCCACCAATATCTCATTTGGATAATTGTTCAATGAAAAGAAAATCATTAGATATTGGTGGTTGTATTGAAGAAGAATGGAAATGTGTAAAAATATTGAAAGAAGTGAGTTCAGTTCATAAAGAAATAATCTGTCGAATTTGGGATTCGAATGGAGAATTTATTTTAGGAGAAATCGCTGACACGTTACCGGAAAGTATAAACGATGATAATGGTGAACCGTTGATATTCTTCCATATGGATCGATTGATTATGATAAGAAATTCGAAGGAGAATCAATTGACTGATAAGAGTAAATGGATAGAATTGGATGAATTCGCTCAAGAAATTATTCGTATTCGATTACGATCAATGACTACTGATTGTTTTAATCGACATATCTTCCCTCTGGAAATACCAAAGAAATATTTGAAATTCGTTAATTCGTTGACGGAGAAAGACTATTATGAATTGATGAAAAGATTGGTGATTTCAGTTAGTGAAGATAGAGAGAATGAATGGAATCAACAATCAATTATTTATAATGAAGATATGGAAACCATAAAAATCTTAACAACTAAATATAATTATGTTAATCTCATTTCACGATTTAATAATGTCCGTGAAATTCGAAATTTTGAATTGTCGAAAGCATTCGCATATATTTTAGGGAAATATATTCGTGAGAAAAAAATCGATTTATCTCATTATTCTCACAATGATGATTCGTCATTTGTTCATTATAAAAATTTATGTTGCAATGACGAACGATGGCTAGAAATATCAGTAGAAGAATTAGATAGTTATATCGAACATATCGATACTAGTTTATTAAGCGAAACTGGTGAAGAAATGAAATTATTAATTGGAAAGAAATCAATTGTGAATGAAGAATCGAATCAAACCATTTCATCAGTTACAAAACAAAATGTCACTAATCCATATAATCGATTACAACCAAAAGCAATTAGTGAACATTTAGAATCGAAACTCGTCTCTCATTTATTAGATAATATCGAATCCATTTTCAAATCATCAAATAGTCAAGAAATTATCAATAAAATTTATCCATCAACAAAACCATCAGGAATGATCGATGAGAATCCTCTAAATCATTTCATCGAACAATGTGATAAAAGTATTCGTGAAATTTTTGAAAGAAAACAATTGGAAGAAATGGAGGATGATCATTCCGATTCGTCATCTTGCGACGATATTGACGATGAAGGTGAAATTGCTAAAATTTTGAATGTTGAACAAATTGATGATCCAGCCGTCGATCTATTGACATCGATGTTAACACAACGATCATTGAATGATGGGGGAGAAGCGATATGTGCCTCAGATCTGTTGACACAGAATGCTTCGTCATTATAAGTGAACGAGAACTTTTTAAATAAATTTTCCATGTTGATCTCTCTCATTCTCAACTCTCGTTTCTTCCTGAAAATCAGAATTAGTTCCATATCTCTTTTCATGGTGAAGTTGATAATATAATGATATTTTTGTGGAATGGATTGATCAATCGATTGAATGAACATTCGTCTTCTTATAAACATTTCCAACGATTGATTCATCAATTTAATTTAATAAAAAACCATTTAATTGATGGTCATATAAAGTTTCCATTCGTTTCCTTTTAAAAAACTAAAATAATTTCCATTAGATACAACTTCATTTTTCATTATTTTTGGAATCTGATGTTGGGATGGCTCTTCTTTATCTATTTCACTCCCTCGTACAAACGATGGAATGGTGTCGATTATTTCAATTCGATCATTCTCCGATTGAAAGACATTCTTAAATATTTGAGTCAAACTCCGGCAGGTCTCAAATTGAATGCGCCTCTCAATAAGTTTCTAATGAGATTATTTTGTTATCATTTGGATCAATGGTCAAGTTAGATGAATATTAATGAGAATATGATGATTATCTTCTAAAAGGTTATTTGTGGGTATGGAAGAATATTTATTTATTTATTACTGGAGTTTATTATGTTAATACTTATTTCGGATTGATCTTTGGCATCGGTGCTCAAATTGCTTTTATTATCGACATTCTCAAAATCTTATCACTCCACGTTTTAATCTTCTACTCATATATTGCAAAGTTGAATTTTATCATCATAAACCTCATTTTTCTTCCCCATTAGAATTATTCGAGGAAATCTACTTTGTATAAAAGTTTTATTTCGATTATTCCGTGCGAAGAAATGGAACGATCTCCAACAAACTGAACAATCCACTTCATACGAACCTTCTCAATTGTTCTTGGGATGTCTCTTATTAACAATAAACATTTTCTTATTTCCAACATTCGCCGTCTACTACACGGTTTTCGGAACGGTTAAATTAAAAATTTTAATTCTTCTTCATTTTATGTTCAGTTGAGGTTTGGTATCAAATTCCTTCTCTATCTATTAGAGGATTGGATTCTCTTCATATCAATGCACATTCCTTTCTATGAATTCTTCATCAAAATCCCAAATGGAAAAAGAATCAAATTCGATAAACAACATGGAAAAGTTATGACTGAAGTTCATTTCTAAAATTTCCTTCTTAAAATTTCTTTATTTTATTTATCAGAATGTATATATGAATCCTATTCAATCATATCTTCACCTGTTGAATTTGGAACAGAAATTTTTTGATAATTCTCAACTCAACAACGAAATTCATTCGCCTCTGAAAAATTCACTTTTCATTCAACTATTTTCTCATTGATTTCTTTCACGATTTTTCAATCATTTTTCTTTCATTTCGAGATTTTTTTTCGTATTATAAAAATTGGATTCCCTTCGAGATAAATGGCAGATAAGAAAGATTACGAATCATTCTTATCTGGCGAAAGTGATTTGAAGAATTTGCGGAAAAGTCGATCGAAAGTCAAACCGAATATTTCTCATGCACTTAAAGAGCAGAATGATCGTAATTCCACTAAGACTAAACGAACACCGTCAATAAAAAGAGAAAGTAAAACGAAGCGAGAAAAGAAACCGCAAACTAAAAATGACAGAAATCGATCGTCCTCGAAAAAATTGAAGACTCCTCAAACAATTCAGATAAAATCAATTTTCGATACACAAATTGCACCAATATCAAATAAGATTTCTGGTTTCATTGTTTTTTATTTTTTTCAAATTCAAACATTATATTCAGAACGGATAACTAATGAATCGTTTAAACGAACGAAATCCCTTCCAAAAGTTGAAAAAAGTGAAAAACATTTCAAATCGGAAACTGAAGAAGATGAAGTGACTGAAGAAAAATTTCATGAAAAATTATTTCCTATTGAAGTTATTCAGATTGTTGAAGAAGAGAATTAGAATTAATTTTTTAAAAATCTTTAGAATAAAATAGATAATAATTTCCCCATTGACTGGAAATCGAACGAATATACGACGAGGAAGAAAATTATCGCAACAAAATTATCAGGTACTGAATTTGAATCAAGATGTGCCCACACTAACTTAGATCAATTGGGTTACCATCTTTTTATTTCATTCTCAACATAAGTGTGAATAGTTGAGAATAATTGTTTTAATATAAGAGAACCAAAGAAATTAAATGCTCAACAAATAATCGAAAATGGATTGAAAAGTTGAAATTTTATGATGAAACTTTTTTTAGAAATTTCCTTTCTTTCAGATGAAGAAATGGTTTTAATGCAGTTACCATCAGTACTACCTTATTTTTATACGGAAGAAGTTGAATTTATTGAAACTGTTTTATTTCATTTTATATTTTTTTGAGAAAAGAAGAAGACAAAATTGTTGGAAGATGATGAAATACCAGGTTAGATTGAGGAAAATGAATTTAAATTGATGAAATTTCAATAAAGATTTAACGGATGCTGAATTGCAACCTTTCGATAAACTTCAAATTGAGGGGAATGATGATGAGCAAAAGAATGCAAATGTTGAAGTGGATGAATTGCCGGAGGGTCGTCTTGGAAAAATCGTTGTGCATAAAAGTGGAAAAGCATATTTTGTGACGTCCAAGAATGTGCGATTTGAAATTACAGAAGGTATTCCTAATTCATATTTGGAAGTTCGTTTTATCTATTTGGTTTGAGAGTGTGATGTTGGGATCTTATATCAGGAAGTTTATAGTGTTCGATCGAAAGATGATGATGAGAAGATCTTTGACCATGACGAGATGGAATGGAGAGAAGATGGACTCTCAAATAATCGATTAGTGAATTTGGGACAGATATTCGATAAATTAATTGTCACACCAAATCTTGAGGAGGATTGTCGAGAATAAAATAAATTTTTTCTTGTTCATTTCTTCAAATAAAAATTTTAAAAATTGTTACGAAAATTTATGGAGATTTCTTGTGAAATCGGTGTGCGACACCTGAGAATAGTGAAAATATATTGGAAGCAGAAGAGATTGATGATGATATTGTTTATCTCGTGCACCGATGATTCCGTCCTAATCACATTACGGATCGGTTGTACTCCGTTAATTATCTGTCTTATGTGGAGCACATTCCGTCGGCATTCAGCCAACATAATAGCTAGCTCGAATTGTTGCTCCAATAAGGAATACGTAGTTGATTTGGTCCATATGTGAGATGGATGAGAAGCGAAGTCTCCCCATACCTGTGTATATGAGAAAAGACATATCATGTTAGTTGAATAGATGTGGAGGAGATGATTGTACGATATGATTTTGTAAGTGAATGTGCATTGAGGAGAAATAAAGAAAGAAAATCTTGACAGTCAATTGCTACTGGACTGACGTTGGGAGATGTAGAATTATTAGATCTAAAAAAATTGGCGGGAAAGAAGCGAAAATTCCTGCAAACGACTATGAAGACCGATAATGAGCAATTGACATCCTCATTGTTATTATTGCTCTTGCTGGATAGGAAGGGAGCGGGCGAAAGGAATCAATGCACAATAAATGCATTTACTTTACCAACACATATGTACGTGCTACGTAAACTCGGAATTTGATGTATCTGCACACAATTAATATGTCGGTGACGGAGGGTGAATGTGTATGTTACATATCAGACGAATGTATGGAAGTGAATGGATGGAATGTTGTTGAACGACGTCATTGTCTTCGTCGTCGTCGTCGTCGTCGTCGTATGTTGGTCGTCGAAGAAATGTTCCATTGGAAAACCAGTTGATGCACGTGGATCAATCGACTTCTGCCGCTTCGCCTTCATTTGCCCGTGAATAAACAGGAGAGCACATGCGCAAGCACTTCCTCCCTCTATGGTGCTTCTTGTCGCTTCCAACGATCCCAAATTATCGCTGCCGCGCTTTCGCTCATTTGTGTCCCCCTCCAAATGCTCCTCCATGTATTTTCGCGAGTTTCGATCGTATTGCCTCTGGTCGATTCTCTCTGTCATTCTTCCATTTATTCCATTTCATAGTTAGTCACGCGACATGACGTGCCACCCGTAACTCCATCAAGTCGAAAGAAGATGTTGAAGATTCTACGAGAACTGTATGTCAGAATTCCGAATAACTCTGAATAACTCCGAATTCATGAGGCGAGAGATGCGCCAATCTGTCATTCATTAGACATTGCTATTGATGATGATCTCTCGATTTATTGCATCTCATCACATATTCTCTCAATAACCAAATAATGATGATGATGGTGATTGGATGGTTGACGATGGAAGGGAGGGAGAATAAGAGTTGGCAAATAATATATTCATCAGAATTTCTCCATGAAAGTTCCCAGATTTCTTCTCCACATCCATTTCTCCTCTCCTGTCTCTAATGAGTGATATATCCATTCATTTAATTCTTTTCTCAACTCGTTCCCCAATATGATACATAAGCAGACACATATAGACACTCTGCACAAGACTTATCGACAGAGTTCGATGTGCATATCGATGATACTACGATGAGTCCATCTCATCTTATTTCATCTCATCGAATCAGAGGGAGTACTGAAGGAAAAAGTTCGACATGTAAAATGAAGAAATTCATATTTTTTAATTCACAAATCATTTGTAAGTTTCTCCATTGGAAATGAACAGATACACATCTGTGGATATATATCTGATAATCTATCGTCTCTGAACTTCTACTATCCACACGAGGATAAATGGTGAGGATATTGAAGAAATTAAATATCGTCTGATCAACTTCATTTTCCGCTATCAAGTTCCTACTAGATTGATGGTACCACAATTCTGTTACAGATTATCACGTTCATCATTACTCTCACTATCGGTACAGTTACCGAAGTCTACCATTCAGTTCCTCCCACTCCCCACCCCATCTCTACTTATTTACTTACTTCCAATTTTCATAACTTCTTCTTTTTTTTTGCATCTTCTTCCAGAAATGCTTCCTCCCAACGATCGTTCGTCGTTACTCGCTAACATTTCTTTCTATGCTGCTACTGCCGCTGTTGCCACCACTTCTCCAGTTGCCACCGCTTCCGATGTTGATGATAATTATGTTCTGCAACGTCTGCGATCTTCTGTTTATCGATTCTATTTCGATGTTCTTTCTTTTCTCTCTTTTTTTCCTCCATTCACATTTACTTCTTCAAACATCTTCTTCATTTCTTCATCCATATGTCTCTTCTTCTATATTCTTAAAACTTCATATTATGTACCTTTATTTTCCTTTACAGGTTATTTTATCACATTGACTTAAACGAATATCCATCAAAGTATTTCAGACAGAACTTCCATCCGAATTCTTATCGTCGATATTTCTCGTCGTAATGTTTAAGACATATTTAATTTTCATAGTCAGAAGGTTACAGTATGGTCAGATGAGTAGTGAAGTTACTTTTCATAATTAGTCAAGACGAATTTATTGTAATCGAATTGATGATAGAAGTTTTGACGGAGTAATTGGGAATAATTTGTTGGGAGCATGAGCCGATATGTTTTATTCATAACAAACTAATAAGAACATCAGTAACATCGGACAGTCTGATAAGGATAATGAATAGCGCAATAATGGTAAGGAGACGGAGGAAAAACAGGAGCAATGGGGATGAAGTAAAAGAATAGCATCACCATCATTATTATCAGAAGCAGAAACATAGACGGTGTGAATAATGCGAATAATGAGAGTTGAAGTGAGAGATGAACGATACAAGTTCATGTGACGATGTACTTCTCCGACTGTATGATGAACTGAAGCCAGAATGAGCATTATAGTCAAGCAGAAAAACAAAAAAGAGAGACAGATGCATGGGACGAACGAGCGATGATAGAAATTGCCAATTGCTGTAGCAATAGAAGCATTTCGGGCGACACAGATTCATTACTATCACCGCTCCTCACTCAATTAGGCAGCAATGATAACAAGTCCACCGAGTACACTAACTGTAGGAGAAAAGTGTTTTGATCGATCTTATGTTGTCGTTATTCTTCATTTATTATGCTTCTCATTATTTTCATTTATTATCGTTATGGTCCTCACCATCGTCACCATCTTCGTTCTCATCATCGTTCTCGTCGTCATCATCGTCGTCATCGTCGTCGTCGTCCGCTGTTATTTTTATTGTCTGAAAATATGGAATGGCATATGCTCTTTTTTCTTTTTTTTTTACTTTCTCTACATGTATTTATCTAGTGCTCGCTTTTCTTCTCCTTTTCCAATCTAGTTTCCCTTCTTCTTTCCCTTCCCTTCCCTCCCCTCAACATCAATCGACATATCACTTCTACCAGATGAGCCCGAATACATCCCAATCGATAGTCGAAATGATAGACATACAAATAGGACGAGAGAAAGAATTGCTTCTACTGCATAAAACTTCTTCTTTTACCACTCACGCAGCTCCAGGTCGTCATGCACATCTTCAACAGAATCATTTTCATTCCATTCGGTGAATGTTCTTACAATGTTGTCAGTGAGAAATGCAAATAATTCAGACTGATGAGAATTAGGAGAATAAGAGAAGAATCACTTCAAAACTGCTTGATGCATTCCTTCAACCAGAGATGTTAGGAGCATTATGTTGGTAACATCTTCGCTGTCAAAAATCAAAAATGTCCATAAAATAAGAGGATCATTCCATCAACTATTGCCATTGATCTCCACATCAAATTGCATGTGAAATGGAATTTTGTGAGAAACGGACTCATATTTATGAAGGAGAATATAATTTCTTATTTTCTATTTTCATTCTCATTCCTCCAATTTTCTCAGGAATTCCTTGTGAAACCAATTCCTCACAACAACACCCAATGATACTTATAAGAATCATCATTCTGGTTCTGATTTGATTATGAAATTATTTACATAAATTATCAAATTATCCAGTCGTCTTTCTCACGAGTAGTGAGATGAACGAGAGAAGGAACATAGTTGTGACTCCCCCGCCATTTCATTCTTACAAGCAGCAAATGAATCACTTTCTAATGAATAAGACGCCAATTGTCGACGATAAAGAATAATGGAAAGTCCTGGCACTTGTAATTTGGAAAGTACTTTAGTGGGTGGCTTCTCGTGCCTGGGAATGGAAAGCGATTAAACATTATTCTCGCCATGGTTAGAGGAAATCTCATGTATCTCACACAATAGTCGTCTAAGTTTCAGTGTAGGTGTGTGTGTAATTCTGTCAGTCAGCGAGTAATTGTGAGTGAATGTATCGGTTCGTGTAGTTCTCGTATATGGATCATGCATATATAGTCGAATGTAGTCGGAATGTATTTATCCCTATCATACACATACTTCCCATTCGTTCACTTATTAATAAGAATGAGGAGAATGAATATATATCCGTCGTCGACTGGTGTGTCGTATTCGATGGTTCGGAGAAAAGTAACATAATAGGAGACGACGACAACGACGACGACAACGACGACGACGACGACGACGACGACAGCGACGATACTTAAATGAAATAGTTTCTTCTTCTTCTTCTTCTTAACCATTATTCACGCTATGTACTTTTTCAACAGTTATTATTAACTTTTCCATATCCAATTTGTTGCTCGTTCTTTTACTGTATCCGAAATATTCCTGATCGTTCACTGACGTTGTCGTGGGCGCCGTCGTCAAGTTTTACGAGCCTAGCGGAGGTATTTCATGCTTCAATTCTCCTCCGGAGATCGTCTCTATCAACGATCTAACGATCGATCGATACGACCGGCAATGCCGGAGACATTGCCCTTATTTATTTAAGAGAGGAAGGAAATTATTTTTGATGTCAACATCACTTTATAAGTGCTCACACTCGTTCACTCCACCATGTATTTTACTTCGTCGAATGTTCACAAATGTACGAGGGCACAATGGTGAATCATTTGAATATCTTAAACTTTGTCACTTTATCGCCTTTTTTTGACATCGGGAGCATGTGTACACAGACGTCCATCTGAGTGACCTCTTCTTCTCCTCTTTATTATTTCTCAGTTCGCTAAAAATTCATTTCTTTTTCTATAACCGAACGGATGCCGAATGATGTTAATGTAAAATATATTTTCGATGAGATATTCCTCCATGCACTCCAATCTATTCCTCGACATCAATTCCTTTCGCTTCCTCACTTCTCTCCTTTCTCAGTGTTTCGTCCATTCTTCTTAATTATCTCGTTCGGTTTGTCAAGTCGGCATGAAGATTAACTGATCTCCTTCCTAACGACATACGGACCAAAATGTACCTTGACTCGCCTACATTTTCATTTGCATTATTCTCGTTTTCATATAATCATGATATTGAGAATGCAAACAATCGAACTCGCCAGATCATCATGATCACTGACACAATCAGTTTCCACATCTTTTTCATTTAGTAACTGGTCAGAAGATGATGTTCCATCACTCAATATTGAACAGTTCAAATAACGGACAAAAGTATAAAGGAGAATGATGGACATTTGATGTTATTCAATATTATTCTTCCTTAATAACTGTTCTACATGACATTGTCAACACATGTATCAGTTTTCTATTCTGACGTTCAAAAGCAGAGTAAACCAAAAATATGGTGTAGTTCATGGGAACTGATGTAAATCAATTATTTCTCTTCTCCATTCTTCTCCTCCACAACGCAGAATGTTAATAAATTTTTTAAAATCAAATTTTAGTTTGTCCGTCTTTCTCGTTCCAAAAGAGAGAGAAAGAGTGTGTGGAAGTGACTGCTCCTTCCCAAACATAAACAAATAATGTGAAGAAACTGGAAATATTTCGTGGTATTTACAAATAGATATCCGATCAATCTACGGAAGCAACTATCATCTTGCATCTAATTTAACTGGATGAAAGTCCTCTTCCAAACGTGACATTCTTCCCGTCCTATTTTTCCATCTCTGGTCGCAACTGTGTTTACGATCCTTTCGGTTAGTTGTCACCATCATTATCATCACTAGTACTATTATCATCGCCATCATTATCATTCAGCTAACGATAATTTATGTTTTATATTCAGAAGTGACGGTGTTGTCATCATCATTCGTCAATTGCCATGATATTTTGAATCGAAGTCCTCCTCTTTCAACTTTCCACTTCTTTTTTTTCCTACGATCAATCAACCAATTCCTCCTCACAGTCAGTGTATGAACGTACGAAATCAAGTGAATCGAAATCGATGTCTCTCCCAACGACTCATAAAACTGATCTACTCTGATAGTTGATGTCGTCGTCGATTGTTTATTCAAGAAATGTTCAACATTCTCTCTCGATTAACTACTCTCCTTCTTTGGACTTGGGAATTGAAAGAGGAAACTCGAAGACTGTCGAGAGGAAACTTGCCAATCTGCAGTTTATGAAATTCGATAGTGTGGATTTAAGTAGGAAGAATAATAGACTTCTTTCAATTCAAATTTACATGTTCTTCTGGTATGTCTTCGGGATTGTTAGTTAGCTCTCGTCAATGACGGTAGATTTGATTCTAATGAGAAATCGATTAGTCAAGTAGATTTGTTATTTGTTTAGCAATTCCTAGAGAACCAGCTCCCTTTCATATTTCTAGTACAATTAATTCTCCTATTTATTCCAACTCACTTTACTTCGAAATATATCTACTCCTCCAGCAGAACGGAAGTGTTAACGATAAAGGAAAATTGTTTAGACGACTTTGTTGAAATTTTTTTCACTCAACAATTTGTCAGTTTTTTTTTCTGCATTAGTCAAAAGACTAGTAGTAAGAAGAACTGGAACTTGTGCGCTTTAGTGTGTGCTCGGAGAGACATTCGTCAAAAGTTTTATTAAAATGAAAAATGAAAGAAGAAGTTATTACTGGAACTACTAATTCCTTTTTTTCTTTCTCTCCTTTTTTTGCTTGAATCATCCATACCACCACGCAGAGAAATGATGCCAACAGCGAAGTTAGCTTGTGTTGATAGTGGAAAGATGTGTATGTCGTATTAACATTCTTGTACGCATAAGTTCGATTCACTGATTCTCCATCGTACATGACGATCGGCAGTTTTCACAGCTCCTCTCTTCCTCGAATTTCACATGGCACTGTTCGATTTCAGTTTACAAATATCTCCACAGTGAGCGGGAGTTTCGTTGGAGAATTGTTTCTTTCGTTTGGTACATGACAATCGTTTCACAGTATTATTGTCACCTGCTCTCCCCTTCGTCACTAGTGCAGTAGTCGCTATTGTCATTGCTATTTCCGTTGTTCATACATCATTTAACTGTTCTAGTCGATTGGGGATGTTGTCTTAAAAGAAAGAAGTTTTTTGTTATTTCCTTTCTACTCTCTCCATCTCTTATTGAGTTATGAGTGTCGTTTAATGGATTAGTGGATTCCGTCTGTGGATTATGAATAAGGGTAAGAAGAAACCGATAAGAAGAAGAGATAATATCGATGAATTTATTATCGATAAACATCAATCTCAATCAGAGTATGTGTTGGTAGTGGGAAAAAGATGAGAATTAATATGTCCTATTGATAAGACGATGAGCAACAGGTAAATGGCATCTTGCTATTTTCTATGATAATTATCTCCTCCTCAATTATTCTACTGTCTCTATTTCACGTGATTGTTCAAATTATTATTTTATCAATTCTGCGGCAACCGATATCCTGCCGATGTGTGTTGGTGAGTGAGTGAGTGAGTGAGTGGATGATGATGATGGAAGAGTCGGCGAAAATGGCGTCAGTAATTCCGATCATTCAATTGAGAACTGTGAGTGAGTGATGAGAAACGTATCCATATCCATGATTATAACTCAATCCACATTTGTGCACATCGATGTGTAGATAGTGAGAGTAGCGATTGAGATGTGAATATGTGTACTCAATTATTTAAATAGCAGTTATTTGTTAGAGGTAAATTAGATGTGAATGGATGAGGGATAAATGCATTTCAAATTACTACATGGACGGGAAAGGAGCAGAATGGATGGTCCCGATATATAGAGAGATATAGAGGTATTGGCACCTGCGATGATGTTTTGCGCACAGTTCCTTCTCTTATTCCACCTAACTATCATTTCCTTATTAATGTCGCATCTGCCGATTCCATCCGACTTTTTCTCACTTGAACAAGAGAATAATCGAAGTATCAACGAACAAACGAACGAACGAATAAACGATAAATATATAGATAGATAGATGGATGGATAGATACTTCATCACTCTCAATAAGACCTGATGAAGAATCATACACCATCGGCCGCATCACTAGTTATGTTATTAATGCGCTATACATGAATTGTTGTGCTCTTATGTTCCACTTGTCATGATGGCAGTGAACATTGTCGTTTGTTTATTATTATTATTGTTTGGGAAGAAGGGGGAGAACGTGGAATTGTGCTGATGATTGAACAAAAGTAATTCTACTAATAACTATCACCATCGACAGAGGACCAACAACAACAACAACAACAACAATGGTAACACTCATACGTATAATAAAAATAAAATCGGGGTAGCAATGGAAGAGAATTCCAGTCGAATATAATATATGTGGAGTTCTGACGGTGTACCGAGTGAATGTGAGTGAATATAATACGTATTTGCTTCTTCATAAATTCTTTCCTTTTACCATTCCCCATTTCATCGACTGCATTCGACTGCTCTACGGTAACGTGCAACATCGGCACAGAACACCATCATCATATGGTGAGAATGAAAGGGAATTGAACGATCGAATCACAGTACAAACTTCGACATTTCATACTCGAATCGTTTTAAGTGAATATGGGAAGTATTGCTTCTAATTTCCCCACTGAAAAAAAAAGAGGAAATTCTTATGGAAATCGTTGAGAAATGTCTAATATAATTTCAAATAGATTCAACTGCCAATCTGGTGATGTGTGCCGGTCCTCCACCTAACACTCCATCTATGTGTCTGAGTGTGTGTATCTGTGTTTGTGTGTGTTTGTGTGTGTTGGAGAATAAACAAGAATAAATCGTTCGACATTGTAAGAGAATGTATTTAATGGAAGATGATATACATTCATGACGATAATACATATTCTCCCCCCCATGAAATTTTATTAAATCCTCCAAAATAATTATCAACCAAATTATTTATCGGTATATTGGCAGTATGTCTAACGAAGAAATATCGAGAAAGCTACTGACAAGAACGAAGCGAACGAATCGCTTCTAGGAATAAGTGGAAGACCACATCATAAGAAACGATCCTTATCGTCATCGTTTGTCGTCGTTGTCGTCAAATTTCTCGTCGTTGACGCCATTGAATTCCTTTCAAAAAAAATTTCTGCCGCCATCATTCCTTATTCTTCTTTTTCACATGACAACGTGTATAGGGTTGAAAGCAACGTGACTTACATACGAGACGATGACGACCGAAACAGCTTCGACATTCAGAAAAAAACTGAAGGAGTAGACAGAAGAAGGGGAGAAGGAGAAGTAACTACTTATGTACATTCATAAAGTCATTTCTCGTGCGTCGTCTATACACTGTTCTCTGGTCTACATCAGATAGTTTTACGAAAATGAACCTCGCACTCGATCCTGTCCCGATTTTCTCGGTATACAAATGACTCTGAACGATAACGTTTACATCCATAAACTTTATTAATTTAAATTAACGTTTCAACCATTCTACCATTTGCTGCAGCAAATCTCGTTCAATGAGTCCTTATTATTTTATCCTCCCATCTTTTTTTTGTTATAGTCACCGAAAAGTGAAGGCATGAAAAAGTTGCATCATCCACTCGAAATAGATTAAATTTAGTTTAATGTTATTCTTCTTCATAAAATTACCTTTAACAAGTTCAACATTTATCTTCTCATTATTCTTATAAATTCTCTCTCGAATGATAGTCAAATTATTATTCTTAATAGATCCACCTCTTCTCCTGTTGTTATTGTTGTTGCTGTTGTTATGAGAGAGTGTATGTGAGGAAGATTGTGGGAGAAGTGTTGTTGTTGTTATTATGATTATTATTATTGGAAGAAGAAGAAATAGAACAGTCGTTATAGTGTGCCACTTGTTTGTTTCCAGTGTAGTACCTAGTACCCAGTAGTGTCGTAGCTTTTCCTATTTCATATTGTTCATCTTACACTTCAGATGTCGAGAAAGTAATTGTAGAAGAGGTAAGGAATGAAACGAACGAAATTGAAAAGGTTCCAAAGGGAAAACAAATCATTTCCTGGCGGATATACTCCTCCTTTTTCGTTTGAATTAACGAAAACGATATCAATCTTCTCTTACTCGCTACCACCACGATCATCATCATCATTATCACGACAACAACAGCTATGTCGTTGTCGCTGTCGTTGTTATAGTCGACATATTCCTATAATTCGCTCCAACGCAAATTCGTACAGCCAACGATGAGTCTATCGAACCGACAAGACGAAAAGAAAATACAGAGAATATCCTCTACTAAGTGACATCTCTGATCATTTCTCTTGCTTCCCTACCATCCATGCCAACAGTCTGTTATCAGAATCATCATGATCGAAACGACGATTCGCCGTCGTTGTCTTTCTCGTATATTTCTTCCTAAATCAACGATTATCTTTCCTTTAACTATTCACTGGTACATCTCGTCGAATATCGTCCTCCACATACACCACAAAATACTATCACGACATATTCACGATCGAATTATATCGGATAGTTCAAATCGATCGAAACAGCTGATCATTATCATTATACTTTTCCCATCACTAATCATTAAAACGAATTGATCTTTTATGGTACAGTTCCATCCATTCTCCATAATTCTCTATCTTCTCATCTACAGAATTCTCCTCTCAATCAATTATTCTCAGAATTCTTTCCTATATCAGTCAGTTCTTTTCATTATCTTCTGATCTCATTCCATCACGAAACTCTGAAACCATCAGAACAATTCACCCATGTCTAATCTCAAACACCTTATCATCTGTAAGTTATTCGTAATTTTATTCTAATGTTCCAAATTATTCAAATTATCAATTAATCAAATGTTGCTTCGTCCCCATCCCCTACTCCATCAGTTCACATTGTAGTTATTTATTAATCAGTTTATCATTTCAATCAATTTCTTAATACTTTTCATTTACTTCTATGTGCTTATTCTATATCTCTTCATTAGGTTTCATCCACGAATTCGAGGACTATGTCAATTAATGTTCTACTCTTTCAAATATTTCATATTATTAACACATTTAATTATTATAAATACTCCTATCCTGATCTCCATTCACTCACTCACTCACAGGCTCAATGTGAAATGGGTGTGACATGATGATGTGAATTCCGAGTCAATTCCCTAATTTGCTAAGTGTTTCTCTTTAATTCTTCACATAGAAGTCATTCAAAAATCTATGAGCGTTAGTAAGTATTCGAATTTTGTGTGCAATGCACCATGTGGAACGATTGCAAGTGGACGTGACGTTCTCTTTCTCTTTCAAGTGAATGAAATGTACAAAACATGTTATTTCTGCTTTCTTCGTTCTCTTTCCTCAACTGAAACATCGATCGACGTTGTCGCGTCTGTATGTGTAAAAAGAAGGAGAGATTGCAGAAGGGAAACATTTCCTATTTCTGTCACATTGCCACTCACACGTTGGGAGATAGACGTCAGATGTTCTCAACTTTATCTCCTGTCTCCACCACCATCACTCACCATTTTCAATATATGTACTAATTGTCCTATGTTTCTATGTCATTCTTTTTTTTTATGAAGGAATATATGAATATGACTGTAGAATGACAATGCGTTAACAGAATAATTGGATACAATTCGAATTGGATGATGATTAACAGTTGCTGTTGTTGTTGTTGTTGTTGTTGTTGTTGTCCATGAACAGAAGTAGTCCATTGCATCCGTTTCATTTTCATCAATTTATTTAATTGACGATGGGAATGTATATTGACAGTTAGAGAACAGGAGAGAATAAGAGAAGGGAAGTGGACACAATCGAATGAGAAAGAAGGAGCGAGTCATTTCTGCAATAAGTGTCTCACGCTGAGTAAGTGATCCTCGCGTTGTTCATTGGAATAAGTGCGCTTCTACTGTTTTTTTCTTTCTCATATTTTCTTGTTTGTTATACGTGTATTTTATGGAAACAGTTCATATATCCGGATGGATGATTCGAAATAATTAGTTGAAATGTTGTTTTCTTTTTTGCTTCTATCCTCTTTCGATTCATTCTCGACAATTATAACGGTGGTCGGCGTGTATTCTAGTGAACTTACACGATGTTCTCTAACGTTCGCGTGTGCGTATGTATACAGAACACTTACGTGTATCTAATACTGACAGTAAGAACCAACATACATATGAATGCGTATGTGTAACTGAATGAATTTTCAGTTGACATGGGCAATGTGTGAGTACTTATGTCAAATGGATTTCTATAAATTGGATGAGAGATTCGGAGGAAATTACAAATTCATTTTTTATATATCACTATCATTCGTCATCATTCCATCTTCATCTTTTTCTCTTCTCCTATTCGATCGAGTATGATCGCCTTACACATCGTCATCATATGATTTGCAGATCCTCAACTTCCTCAAGTGGGCGATTCGTGTATTCGTGTGTGTGTATGTGTGTATTCGATCTTTCATTAGTGCACGTAAGTGGACTGAACTAATGTGTGCTGAGAATAAGATGTTAAGTTGTGTGTGTATGTGTGTGTGTAGATTGAACTTCTTTTTGAAGTGGTTTTGGTTGAATCGATTCCAAATTTCCTTTTGCCTATTTCCAATTACGGGAGATGGAAAAAGGATTTGTAACGCAAAATGTTTCAACGATGAGAAGAATATGGAAACAAAAAGAAAGTTTCCTTCGAACGTTTTCAAATTGGAATTTTCCTTCTATTTCCGATTGAGTCCATCTATTTCGATTGTTCGCTGTTTTAATAAGCATTGCGCTTAATTCCCATTAACTGGTCGGGAGAGTGTTTTGAACAAATTTTCAATATTTGACTTTCATTTCTCTTTTTCTTTGTATCCATTAGATATCATACGTCGTTCTTTTCCATTTAGTGCTATCTTGTAATGATAGAGTGTGCTAACGAATCGTTAGACAACACGACCATTGAAGATTGTCCCGACATGTCAACCGGGTACATCTGTCAACAGTGCATTTTCTCGGCATCGAATTATGATGAATTACAGAAACATCTCAAAGGTTCTCTTTTCACTTCTTACCACCTTCAATCTCATCTTCATTCTAGAGAATAATCATATGCCATTATTGAATGGGAATCATCAATTATTGATATCGTCAACCGTATCTACATCACCCACTTCCACAATTACAAATACAACTAATGTAACGAAGTCGAGGGAGAATAAACAATTACCGAATCGCATTCGTCTTGATAGTGACGATTACAATCAACTATTTACAACGGAAGATGAAATGGATAAAGTTTATTGAATTATTAATAGTGTTCGATCTCACATATTATTTTTCTCTCTTCCTCTCTCTCTCTCCTTCTCTCTCTCTCTCTGTCTTTCATTCAGAATGATTCAATTTTCCGTCCTGATTCAACAAAGAATAATGATAGTCTGTTATTGAGCTCTCTCGATTGTAACAATAATATAAACGGGAATTTCATTGATCATTCTCACTTACTCTCCAATGGACAACGAATGGATAGTGACGAAATGGCATTGTCAAACGAACTACAAAATAATGAAGATTTTCAAAATCTTAATATCGAGAATCGTCATTATTGTCCCTTCTGTAATTCGTCGTATGTTCGTCGATACGATTTGAAGAGACACATCCGAACTCGACATGAGGAACAGGCTTGTCGAGTAAAAGAGTTATTGATTCCAGATGGAGAGACGATGACTACTGGAATGGAATTGGCAATGGCAGGAGATGATCTAATTTCTTTAAATAATTATAAGCAACCGGTAATCAAGAAGGATGGAAAATATATTCGATTGACGAAAGATGAACTGGATCAGTTGAATGAGAAGAAGAAGCAAATGACGAATGATTTGAAAGATGAACAAACTAAAGATAATTTAGGTAATTGTTCCAATCAATTTCCGAATGACACTCAAGAGCAAATGCTCCTCCAACTCAAAAGTTTATTGCAATCACCATCACTTTATGAGAATAGTAACGATATCAATGTCCAACAAGTAGTACAAACTCTAATGAACAATTATAATATGAATAACAACAACAGCAATTTGGAGGAGTCATCTTTCGCTTTTCGAAATTTCTCTTCGATGATTGGAATGAAGAAGATGGATGATGAGACAACTGTCGAACATAGAACGAATGAATTGGAAATTCCGATTCAATCTCAACAAAAGGTCAATATTTTCCCATCTCCACATGTCAGTATTCCAGAGGTATGTATGGAAAATGACGATGATGATGAGAATCAGAAAAAGAATAAAATTAATGAAACGGACATTAAATCATCAATTCCCAACAATAACGACAACAACAATAACAACAATAACAATAACAACAACAACGATAATAACTGTAATACGATTATTGAGAATATTGGAAATGAGACATTATTAAATCAACATATTATTGAACATTCACCCTCGTCAGTTGTTGATCGAGCGATTGATGCATTTAACAAAATTTCTTGTACCATCTCCACATTAACGATATTGGATGAAATGAAGAAAAGTAATTATGAGAATAAGAGTATTTTATCTGATCGGTCGTTAGTAACGGAAATCGTTCGGACTGTTGTTGAAAGTTTAAGTGATTATTATGCGAAACGTGGAATAGCTGGTGATGATACCGTCCAATCCACATCTCCCTCCATTCAGGAACGTGTGAAGAATTTGATGAGTAAAATGGATTTTGATCGACCTTCTTTATTTCCTAATGTGGTTAATGGTCGAATGAATGCGTCGTCGAAAGATGATGGTAATGATGAAATGGAAAAGAATTGTCAATCAAAAGACATAACCGGTGCTTCCAATTTCCATCAGATTCAGTCGATTATTAGTAATAATTTCAAGAACGATCTTTCAACTAATTCGACATTCGACCAATCTGATTGTACAATGTTTGACGAACAACAATTGAATATGATCAAATCTTTCATAAGTAATGCCACCAACCATTGTCAGCAGAATGACAGCGATAAATTGGAAAGGAATTCCGATAATTCCGTCAACATAATCAAATCCAGAAATGAGAAGAATAAATGGAATATTCCGATGCATCATTATCCTGAACGATCACTTTTGATGCCATTGGAACATTTGGTATCATTGGATATGGAAAAGAATGGAAATAAGAGGAAACGTGATGATCCAGCAGAAGATAATGGCGAATTACCATTTCCAGATATCGATCAATTCATTCCCGAAAATGTTTGTGATGATATTCGCTCTCTCTACTATTATACGTTAACGAATCGTAAATGGCATTCTGATTTCCCCATTTGTCAGAAACATATGGATATTATTCGATATCGTTGTTTGTCGTGCGAGAAAACTTATCGATATCGAAGTGATTGTTTCGCTCATTTAAGAAGTAAACATCAAGTGGCCGATTTTGATAAGAGATCATTGGAAACGGAAACAGTATATAATCCACACGCTATCATGAGTAATTTCTTGACATTAGGATTACGTTCTGATTATAATGTTCCATCCACTTCGAACACCTCCAATATTATCACATCGAAAGACAAGAATTTGTTCGCTCTCATTCTGAATGAGGAGAAAGTTCATCTGTTGCGTCGGGGAACGTTGAAAGATAATCAGTTGAATTCTCTCTCCAAAGGAAAGAATCAATCGAACGATTCGATGAATAATAAGAAGAGAAAATCGGTGAATAATTCGATGATGAATAAGAAAGTGAAATTGGAGAATTCGGAACAAATGCTGGGAGATATGTCGGCTAAAGTTGAGAATAGTGATGGCAATAAAATGGAATTGAATGAGAGTAAAGAGAATATGCCGAAATTGGTGGAAACTAATCAGAATAATTTGGCTACCTTACAAACTTTACTTTCTCTTTTCAACTCAGCGAATGACGCGACCGGAACAATCAAATCGAACAATTTCACAAACAATTTTAATGATAATCAGAATAATGAGAATAATGAAATTCCCAATGATAATCGATCGAATGAAGTTTACAATCTTTTATCAAATACTGATTTATTAACGGAGACGATGAGTAACGGAATGAAATCAGAACCGAATTCTGATGGTCAGAAGAACATATTAGCTGATAGTCTCACCGGTATATTTCAAGCGTTAGCCGATAGTTCCACATCGAATAATGATGTTAATAATCATCCGATTATTACTACAAATAATAATAATAATAATAATAATAATAATAATAATAATAATAATAATAATAATAATAATAATCTTATTAATAATAATAATGATGATTCATATAAATGTGATGGGAATAATAATATCAATAATGCACTTTCCTTATTTATGTCGTTGAAAAATACATTGAATGTCGATGATGTCAATTCGGCCAATCTCAATAATAATAACAATAATGACATGATAAATCATGAGAATCAATCGAATAACGAATCGAGTCAAATTTTCCGATCCAAGACAAACGGTGTTGGTCCAGCTCGAGCACGCAATAGAAATAATGTGAGTGTTCCTGATTCGAAGGAATTATTCGCCACATTGAAAGGAACTTTCAGTTGTCATTATTGTAATTACAGCACCAAATGGAGATCGTCTGCTCGGCGTCATGTGAAAGTGGTACATCGTGAAATTTATGATAAATTAGCAGAGGAATGTTCGAATGCTTCATCTCCATCGGGCGCGTCCGATAATGATTTGAAGACGAAGGAGAATGGACAAACAGTTACTAATAATGGCGAACAAGGAGTACATAGTGATAACGATTCACAAGTTCAAGGTCAAACAGGCCATCACGGCTCATATTCATCGAGTAGCTCATCTAGACTATCTTCGGGAACACCCAGCGAAAAACATGAACAAGAACAAACAATTATGACCGGTGACATGTTCAACGAACAAACTCAATCGAATGAGCTTCAATCGGAATTTGCAGAATATCATACGAATTCCAATGATTATCGTACCGATGTTACTGCATCGTTATCCTGAAGATGAATGATAAATAAGATTTAATGAAAAAGATATTTGTTTCTTGAAATTGATTTTCCTATTTATTCTTCCTATAATCATCATTTCGATCGTCATCATTGATGGATGAATGTGAGAGATGGAATTGTGAATTAATTTCTTTTTAAATTAATCAGATGAATAATCTGATTATCGATGAAAATTAAGAAGAGATTTGAATGACATATTTCTTGAACGAACGATTAGAGATTAATTGAATTTCTTTCCTATTCGACTCATCATTCGTTCGTTCATTTAACTAATAAATCATTTCACTTTAAATCATCTCCTCATCGTCACGTTCAAATTAATTGGATCTCATGATTATCTTCCTCCGATATCTTATTAATTTAATTTATTTTCTTTTTTTCCATCCTCTCACCCACACCATAACCATAATAGAATTCACATATACAATTAAAATTGTCATATGAGGTAGAAGAATAAAGGAAAGATGATGAAGAAACAATTTGAAAAAAGATTTATCTTTTCCAATAATCAATTTTTACTTGTATTTATTATCATTCGATCTTCAATTTGTCATAGAACTAACACTAATCATTCATCTTTCATTTTCGTTCCAAAACAAATATCGTTTTTATATTATTTTCTTATAGTCATTATTGTCATACTACTACCATCATCTTCACCATATCATATTCTTCATATTTCCAGATTATTTAATAATATTTTATTATACAATTATCGTTACAAGTCAATCATCACCGAGACGAGCAATATTTTATGTAAACAAATCCTCTTTTATTATTTTATCCATAAATTTATTAAAATAAAAATGAATTTATTAAACTCCAAATGAATTTCTTGCGCCGAAAGCTAATTAAAACCATTAAATTTTATATCAATCACCACCACTTCTGTCTAATGATCAATCAGATTTATTATATTTGTACGGAACAGATATAACTGATTACTTTCAATGAGATTTTTGTTTCGTTCTTGGAATAAATGGTATTCATCATTTCAATGCAAATCGGAAGTGTTTCAATCTCATAAGAATAACAGACCATTCTTTTAGGAAGGAAAACAAAGAAATATTTTTCCTGGAACAATGTTGAATAAGCAGTGTAATTAGCAAAATTCTCAACTAATTTCTTTATTTATTTTCCAATTCATTTCAGAATGGTGACGATTATTATGATAAGTGGAGAATTAGGCAATGAAAGAAATCTCACGTATCTCCTTCCACTTCATGTAATATGGAATGAGGAAATCATCCGAAAGAAATCTTTTTCCTTCTACTAACGCTCTGTTAGTTTAAGGAAATTGCAAGAAATAAATTAATTCGCTCAACTGCTCACAATAATCTTTGGAGGAACTACCAAATATACGACTCGTAAATAAATTATTTCATGTTGTTCCTTCTTCGCTTCAGAGGCAGATCATATCAACTACCAGTAAATAATTGAATACTGGAGGTCGAAACACAAAATCTTTCACGTTATTCTTAATGAAATATGAATGAACATTATTTCATCATTATCATCATCTTAATTCAATTATTTCCTCTAATTGTAAGTTTATGGCAAACTTGTTCGATCTAACCTTCAATTTATTGTTTTAGGTAACATCCACCTCTTTCCGTTTCCATTCAATTCCATCCGATATTACTCTAACATATCGAGGAAAAATATTCTCCGATGATAGCGATGGATAGATTTATCATTTGAATCGATATGGAATTATAGAATTAAAGTAAAATTTGAAAAGAAAAATTCTAATAGTAAAATAATTTATTATAATTGTTCGAATTCGATTATTTTGTCGTATATTTCTCACATCTGATTATCACATCTGGTCTTATTTTATAATATGACAACGATGTGAAATCAAGAATTATTGACTCGAACTTCCTGCAACACTTCTGAAGAATTAATTTGAAGTATACCAAATCATTCTCATTCTTTTTTTTAAACTAATAATTGTAAGAAATATATTGTGCAATTTTGATCATGGTCAAATAAATTGAAGAAATGTAAAATGAACTATGATATTAATATCATATCTTCTTCATATTCCTCAATTGTTAAACTAGGAAATTGTGATGAATTAGTAAGAAAAGAAAAGAAACTGTTTCTTAAGAATTTCTTCTCATATCAGATCGAAATGTTTCTTCATGTAAAGCGATTACTTAATCTTCTTCATAGACTAAATCACATATGAATAAGATTAGGAGTTATCGTATGTGTCTTGCGTGCACTTTTCATGCAGATGTGTATATGTTCAATAATTCCCAAATTGGAAAGATAAACTTTTGTGAACTGAGCAAAAGCTTATGATGAAGCAGATCATAATTATGCTTCATCTGATTGTTTTTATTTCCTCAACTTATGTTAACCATTCTACTTCATTCCTTTCATGACTGAACATCGAATGATGGAGCCATAAGAGAATCAACTTGAAATAACTACAATCAAATAAACAATTCTACATCCCAAATATGTTTCTCGTTCTAACAGTTTTGGGAATTAACTTCCAAGTGACTTGTTGAATAAGTTCCTACCTTCATCTCAAATAACAATTGTGCCCACTGTGTGGAAGGAGAGGAATGATTTGAACATTCTTCTTCTTCTTTCGACAGTGATTACTCATCTCGACGTATATCAGTGGTGAAAGGTTAACTTATAATAGTCCTAATGATGTATTAACAAAAGAAAACGATCTACCGAGATATTTCTCACTCTTTTTATGATAACTATGATTAGATTACTTTCTGCATAGTACTCCAGAAGTTCCTTCTCTAAATAGTAAACAACAACATAACGTTCGATTTGAAAGAGAGAACATTTCCAATCTGCTCTCTCTCAACCCTTCTTCCTTTTCCAGCTCACGATTCATTTTCGTAAATATTCGATTCATTTTCCAATGTACTGATTCTGCCTCTGACGTTCGAATTGTGTTGAATAATAGATTTGAGTATCCCATTTTGAATAATATGAGTAATGATTGAAACTTTTCACTTTCTTCCTTCATTCTCCCCCAATTCTTCGTCTTCTTTCCTTCTTTTTTATGAACAGAAAGAATTTTCATCTATCATCAATCTCATTTATTTTAATACATCTCATAGTATAAGTAAAGAATAAAGTAAGAATTCCGTTCTGGTGGAAAGTAATTCGTTCTTCAATGTAATTACATTGAATTAAAATGAACCGCATAACTATCTAACTCGTTTTTCGAACTTCCCATTTTCTTCAATAATATTGAATCAATATTAAATTTAAGTGAAATTTAATTCATTTCTTTGCTCATTTAATGTTGTCAATAAATTGAAAATTAAAAATATTTGAAATTATTTGGAAATTACGAAAAAGGAAATTATTGTTGGGGGTATATTCTCTTTGAAATTCTTTTAGATAATCATAAGAATTTCATTTCTTTACTAACAAGAAGAAGAAGTATGAAGAAGAACAAACATTTCCTTAGCCAGAAACAGGACGTAACATCATAATGTGTAGAATTCTCATAAACCAGTTTATTTGCATATATTCTACATCTGATGATGGAGATACAGAAATAAATCAGTGGGAAAATGATGAAACTTATTTGATGAGTTGCTTCATAACACTGTTTAATTTAGAAATAGTGTCTAGTGCATGTGTGAACATTTGCATTTCAATAATCGTCTGATGTATGGAAGAGTAAGAAAAATGATTTTGAAAAATGAACTTTTTCCCAATTTATATATTCATAATTGCGTTCGATGTTGAAGGATTTTCCACCAAAACACTTCCATGTTCTTTTAGATAAAAATCAAAAGTATTTTCTGACAAATATTCCAGTTCAAACGATGGCATGGTGTAATAATTCATTTTCTAATCTGATTAGTCAAAATGTTGACCTTCATTATGTCTCTTTCAATATCACTAATTTGTTTTCAGCTGATGGTTGTTATGATAGCATATGTATGGGGATAAGTTAAAGCACATTTCAATTAGTTTCATTTTATTACTTACTTATCAATTTTACTATTACATTATTACATTACACTATTATTTAGATATTTATTATTATTATTTACTTAAAATTCCGGTCAGGATAAATGAGAAAAAAAGGAGAAAAGAATTTTGTCGTCTTCGGTGTCGACGAGGTGTCGTAGTTGATCGAGAGAGTCGCGATCGATGATATGACGATCAACTGTTTGAAGTCGATAAGAGAAATATTTATAATTTCTTACTTCGAATATACGATAGTATAACGTATATCCAGAAGAAAGATAGATATAAAATAGAAAATATCCAACTTAATTTAAGTAGGGAGATTTAATCTTTTAAAAATATTCATTTTCTTTTATTTGTGTTATCGTTAAGAATAATAATCATCAATTTCAACGTTCTCAGGAATTAAACATTCAAAAATTGTGGATTTAATTCGATTTAATTCTCGTATACAAAGTTAATTTCAACTTTTAAAACTTCTATTGGTTTTAATTTAGTTCTAGTTTAATGTCTTTGCAAATTCAAATACCTGAAAATGTTAAGTAACGGAATCAATCCTAATCGTCCGTTATTTAATCTGAATAATTTGAAGTGTTGAATATGAATGTGAAAATTAATTACCAGTTTTAAGATTTATTATGAGGATTTTTGGGAAAGACAAATTGATTGAAATTCTTTCCTCATAAAATTTTAGTAAAATTAATGAGAATTAAATGTGTTTGAAAAAATATTTGAGAAACAGTTCCATAAAGGAATTTTATAATTGAAGAATTAGAAAAATATGTGTCGCATAATTCTTTTAACTTTATTCAGAGAGTTTTCAGATTTTTTATATTTTCATCTAACAGTTGTAAGTTCATATTGGAGCAGTCAACATGAACTAAGTGATAATTTATGTGTTATTCTTTTTCTTCTCTTATTAATTATCGTTAAGATTATCTTAAAGGAGAGTTATGTCACTTCGTTCTTCTAATTTCAAGATAGTACGTCAAATTACATATTGGAATTATCAGTATTCATGATGTAACAGCACCATAAGAAACTATAACATAATTTGTTCGTTTATTTCATGGGAGGATTGTTTTTGTAGGTTTCCCATACGTTTCATTTTTTTCCATTTGATACGGCAACTCTAATCAGAATATTCTATTGTGTCTATTTGAATTACGATTCGTCATTATTCCAATGTTTGTGTGTATACATTTTGAGGGGGACACATAGATGTCCTTTGGTAAGTGTAAATATTTAACGAATAAGTAGTTTATCTCCATACATTTCTCTTATGCTTACTTGGATATTTCTTCGTCTATTGTTGCCATATGAATCGATGAGTTGGAATGAATGGTGTAGAATGGAAGATGAATAAAACATTAATTAATTAGAAGGATTGGATGAAAAAACAGAAAAACAGAATATGAAACAATAGTATTATGTCTCGTCTTACTTTGAATTTTGTTAAAGAAGATATCGATAAATATCGACCAAAATGTCATTAACAGGAATAATTGGAAAATAATAAAGTCTTATTAAAGGGACGTACCTATTCCACCTTAGTTTCTTATGTCATATAAGTTTTTTTGACTAAATAATTTTAATTTCAAGCGAAGTTATATGTTAAAAAAAGTTCTATGTCGATAAGAATTTGCATGTGTCTCATCGTTCCTTCATTCTTTCTATTCTCTTGTGTTGCTGCAATTCTATTTCGATTTTTCCAGAAAGGAACATCTCTATGATAATTTGAAGGAAGAAAGGTGATGTGGAGAAGGAAATGGTATGATGACAGATGTCAAAGACACTAATCGTTAAAAAGATGAATGTACTACAACAAAATCTTCTCGCATAAGCCAAATGGCGAAAACGGTGAAATTATTTCGTGAGCAAATTTATGAGCAAATTCGTTACGAATGTCTCTTGTCTCATTCGAAGTTTGTTGACAAAGAGTTTCCCCCAATAACTGGCAGTCTCTGTTATTCGAGATTGAAGACGCAATTACGATGGAAACGTCCAAGCGAAATTAACAGACGAGCGAAATTTCTCGATGTGAGCAATATCAAATGTGTGCATATGAACGAAGGTTTATTAGGAAGAAAAGTCTTCATTCTCGCATGTGCAGCCATCTCGCAAGATATGGAATATTTTAATCGAATCATACCATCAGGTCGAAATAGTTTATTGAAAGGTGGTTGTAATAAAAGTGATCTGGAAGATGCTGGCGTCTACCATTTCCACATGTATCATTTCGGAGAAATTGTTGATGTGGTGGTGGATGACTTGTTACCAACAGAAAACGGTTCTGAAGGAATATGTTCCCATCGATTGGAATTCCAAGAATTCTGGATGTCATTGTTGGAGAAGGCCTATGTCAAATTATATTATGGTGATTATGAGAGTATGAGTGTATGTGAATTAGGTGAGATATTGAATGATTTGACAGGAGACGTCACAGAAAATATTGCTCCATTATTTACTTTGTTGAAAGCGACATCTTTACAAGACGAATTATTCCATCGACTCCTAATCAATAAACATGAAGAGAAAGCTATGATTATCGTTGTTCGAATTATTGAGAATCAATCCTCATCCATCATCGCTACGGGCAACGTACAACACAATAAATCAAAATCAAGAACGAGTGAAACAGATACAGACGATGGAACTTTATCAGATCAATCCAATAAAATTTTCTTAAACAATTATGGATTGAATCATGAAGATGGTTTCGTCATAACCGGATTTGCTGAAATTCCATCAGAACGACCATTAAAACTGGTAAGATTATTCAATCCATGGAGGAAAAATAGTTATTGTGGACCCTTCATTTCCGCATCAATGGCATCTCAACAATTCTCGAAACATTATCGTCAATGGAATCAATCTGGTCTTCTTACTTATTCGATGGTTAATTATGAATTTTTTGTTCCCTTCTCCATTCTATTGGAAGCGTTCACGAACATCTATGTCGTTCATCGATTGAATGAACAGAAGTTTATGCATCAGATTAACATAAATGGTTCATGGAAGATCGGACATTTGGGAAAGTCGGGAGAAATTGGTTTAGGTGCTGGAAATCATAATTTCTTGAGGAATCCCCAATATTTGTTGAACGTTTATGCAGAAACTTCTGTTCCGGTTCATCTTCAATTTGAACAAGAAGTTGCTCGCAATTCTCACGGAGCCACTCACACCAAAAGACGGATATCGTTATCGATGTTCCATGTTGAGAAGGATCGAGAAACGAAACTTCACCAATTGAGACCTCTCTTATATTCTAGTCCACCAATGCCATTGAGATATTTATTTCATACGATGGAACTCAATCCTGGTCGATATGTTCTTATACCGTCGAATGACGTTGGACGTCCCGGTAATTTTCGTTTGCGCATATTTAGTCGTGCACATTCGTGTAATTGTGAGTATTTGACGAAAGACTCTCCAAATGACTCGTGGTGGAGGAAAGGAGTCATTTGTCAATATGATTTGGCTCAATCGATTCTCATTAGGAATATTCAAATTAGAGAACCACAAAATGATGATGATGATGGTGATGATGGTGAGATGATTTTTGGGAAGAGTCAAAATCATTATCAATTACAAATTTATCAAGGAAAACAATTAAAAGATTCTTGGAAGTTAGATAATAATTTGATTTCGACAAATATCCATAATTCTTCCATTGATCATTCACAAACATTTCATCGACAACAGAAAACTTTATTCAGTATGATGTTACAACAACATCTCTCATTGATACAGTCGTCGAAACATGATTCATTGAAAAGGAAGGATGAAGAAATTGAGAAGATTTTTGAGGAGAATAAGAAGAATATCCATGAGGAGAATGATAAAGTTTTCCCGTCAAAATTCACCGAATCGAAAGTAGAATCATCGAAAGTCTTTCCAAATTTCATTAAAAATGCACAAAAATCATCACCTTATGAACAAACAATTCATCCAAATCAGCCAATTCATCAACACCAACAAATTATTAAATATTCCGAGTTGCATTATCGAGATCAAGAAAGATTTCATTCGAGGAAATATGTCGATTTATGTTCGTCATTCCTTCCGATGATTTCTCGAAAACATAATTCCAATTTCCCGATGTATCGACCTTTCATTTATTTGGATCAGTTGCAACATGTCAGATTGTACGAAGATATTCGACGACAATATTGCGCTTATTATCACAGTGAGCCAACACAGAGAATGATGATCGAACGACTTCGAAATGAGATTAAAGGACAAATGAATTATCAAAATTTGGAGAATGTCTCCCAATCTCAGTTATTGCAGAAAGCAGTAGATCAAATTGTGAAGAATCGAACGATGCAAACACTTGGGAAGAGTGCATTGCGAAAGAAATTAATTTACGAATTATATCTGATGGTTCAACAACATCAATTCGTTTCTAATCCATTCATCCAACAGAAACAATCGATTGATAGACATCGACGACAAGCTGAAATTCAAAAAGCTAGTCAACGTTATCGTCGACGACAAACGTTAATTTTAGAGAGTTTAACTTTACCAGAATCGAAAGAAACGGAAGAAGTAGATGATAGTTCCGATTCGGATGATGAATTATCTACCGCTATCGTCGATCGAGCTCAAACAACTGCATCAACCACATTGTGTACAGCACTTAGTTTGTGGTATGAGAATCGAATGAAAAAGTTGAGACGAGTCGCTAATTCCACACATGAAATTAGTTTAGTTCTCAATGAATATTATGATAATTTGATACATGTAATTCTAAAGAAGCAACTCAATGATCTCAGTTCAACATTATTCTCCACTTTTCTTCATTGTTCACTCTATCATGGAATTGAAGAGAATTATGATGAATCGATTACTGAACTTATTGAACGAACTAGTCTTCTCTCACATGTAAATAACTTTATTATCGATCGATTCCTTCAGAAGCAATGCGATGATAATAATCTCATAAGAACAAATAACGAATTTCGTCAACATCTAACAATGTTAGCTTGTTGGATAAATGCTTCAGATGAGAGTCGTGCCAATCTTTGTACGACAATTTATTACCGAAATAGAAAAATGGATAAAATGAGAAGGAAACAAAGTCCGCAATTTTCCGAATCCTACGACGAATACTGTAAGAAATCAATGATGAATCTTCACAGTAATTCCACATTCTTCAATGCTACAACTTTAACTTATTCCAATTTTAGTCTTTATCATAATAAGAACATGAAATTAACAAAATTGTCTGATAGAGTATTCAATCAAGAAACGCCTCGAATTAAATATGTGACAAAAAGTGATATGGATATCAGCCGCAGTGAAGGCTATTGTCAAGTTCTTAATAATTATCGCCGTCAACATCGAACAAACATTCGCCGTCACATCGATGATCATATCTATATTTATCTGTTTAAATATGTTAATTCCCCAACTACTACAACCTCCACAACTACCACTACCACTACCACCATTACCAGTATCAGCGAACAGAATGAAATGAAGATACCAATTGGTGTTATCGAATGGATGAACTCTTCCATTGGCGTATTCGCCAATTTAATGATCCCATTCCGGTCTCTAACAAACTTTGAAGAAGAAACTTCTTACATCGCAAACATCGATATTGTCAATGACAATGACCATCGCCATGTGTAATTTCATGCAATTCGTCTAACGTTTTATTTTCTTTGTTACTACTTTAATTCCTGCTATCACATTTTCCGCTGTTGTTTTAACAAAACTTTGTTCGTAAATAAAATTAAAATTAAAGTCTGAAACATTTCGGAATATCTCTCTAATTGTTCATTCCATCATCCATCCCAATAATATCGATATATCCAATGAGATACCAAATAAAGTGAATAATAAAAAAGATAAGAAAGAGTGAAAAAGAGAATAAAGATTAAACATATGATTATTTTTGGTGAAAAAATTTATCTGAAATTCAGTGATTGTGTTTGATATTTTTGTCAGAATTGTTTATTTACTCTCCCATTTATGAATAAGAATATCAGTCTTATATAGGTTATAATTTTTAATACAGAGAAATAATTATAAAAATTAAAGTACACATTTTTGTTATTAACGTGTGTTTTTGAAAAATGGAGAGTGGTCTTTTAAAAATTCAAATATAACGTGCATTTTATTTCCATAAAAAAGTTTGAATATATAAACATTTGTGTTAGGTAGTCTTATTATTCTTACAGAAGAAATATAATATGAATTAAAATTGATTCTTTTTTTATAATGTTTTCTCATACCGATTAATCTTGTTTCAATTATTTTAAGAAAAAAATATATTTCTTCAGATTTAACGTAATTAATTAATATTTGTAAACTAAATACTAAAGAATATGGAAAGCGCCAATCCTCTTCTTTATTTCGGTGATGTTAGCGATTTAGGAGAACGCAAATTTCAATTGATACAAGTAGATTACGATGATCTGATGATCGATAAAGAACTGTCATTGGGTGATCCGGTGAAATGTGAATGTCAAGCAATTTTATCTCGAGTATCAGAGAAGAACATAAAAGTAGCTGAAGATAAAACCGAATGGACATGTGAGTATTGTGGACATGTAAATGATATAAGTTTATTCCCAAGAGATCAAATAATGTCGATATGTAGAAGTGGAGCATCAATGACATATAATTTGGAAGTTATAATACCAAAAGAAAAAGATGAAGTCACCAATAAAGAAGAGACACGTTCAACAATGATTCTATTCGTCATAGATATTAGTGGCAGTATGGGAGTATATGTTCCAGGGAGACATATAAGTTTACTGGAAGCTGTTAAGAGGATGACATTAAAAGCCATCAAATATCAATACGATAATTTTCCAAACAATAAACTGTCGTTAATGACATTTGGCACTTGGGTAACATGTTGCGGAGATTTTTCAAAAAACGGACATAAAACTAAATCTGGAACCGATATGGATAAAAATGATTGGACCGATTTCTCATCAAAATTCGTCGAACCTCTTCCGATACAAACATCATATAATAACATGGTACGACAAGTCCGTTCACTTCGATGCCAATCATCTACTGCATTAGGACCTGCGCTCTATTCCGCTGTTCGATATGCGTCTCGTGTACGTGGATCTCGAATTGTCGTACTAACTGATGGGGAAGCTAATGTAGGATTAGGAATGAACGGCGACACCCAGTTCTATCAAGACGTCGGTACAATGGCTAACGAATGTGGAGTTATCGTTGATTTGATGTCGGTGGAAGATTGTCATTGTAATTTAAAAGATGTAGCACCAGTAGCATTGATGACAGAGGGGGATGTGAAAATGTTCGATCCCAAAATCGATTCCGAAATTTTTACGGAAATTTTGAAAGTTGAACAAATCGCCACCAATGTAGAAACAAAATTTATAATACCTAAAGGTTTCCGAGTAATTGAAGCAACAAACGAAGAGGAAAACATTAAAGTTATCGAACAGGGAAACGTAATGCCAGAAATTATCGAAACATTTGAAATGGAATTCAAAAATATTTCACCCGACAATATCGCAAAGTGGAACAAAAAGAAAATACCATACCAAACGCAGGTTGTGTACCGGAAAATGGATGGAAATAAATATATTCGTGTATATACGGCAGAAACCGAAGGAAGGAAAGAATCGAGTACTCTGAAACACGGTTAGTCTGTTATTTTTAAAGAGCACAACATTTATTTTCAGAAGACAATTCCAAGGTTTGGAGCAATCATTTTAGGAAAGTTAGAAAAAACGGATTGAAACATAATTTGTTAGAACCTAGAAGTAGACGTGGACTTTCCCCCCTTTCTGATGAATTACATGCTGCATATAATTCTCCAGTTCAGAATTCCGATAAGAGTTATACTTCACTAGTTGGACTGTTAAGGCGAAAGAATTAACTTCCATTTTTGGAGCAATAATTAGCAATGAAAAAAAATATTATTCCGTTGTCACAATAATTCAAATGATATCTCTTGTCACTAATCTCTTCATCAGTATATTTTTCAAGTTACTTTCACCCCGAAAAAAAAATAAACAGAAAAATGAGATTTAAAGGGGTTTTTATTCATTGAAAATTAACGTTGTAGAATTCGTCCGAAAGAGAATTTTATGCTCTTTCAAATGAATATCATTTAATTTAAAAAAAAATATTAGTTTTAAAATTTTGAGATAGAATTTGCACATTTTTTTTTTAGATTTCAAAAAATTCACTTTATATTTGTTGCTGTCGATTTTTTATTATTTATCCAAATTTGATGAAAAAGGTATCATTAGAGTGATAGGTGTCAACTTAAATTCTAAAATTATGTAAAATTTTCCTAAGGTAACTTTTGTCATACATTGGCCGAAAGAAGAGAAGACTGCTACTATTTAGATGATAGAAAAAATTGGCGCTATTTTATCATCATTTTCTTAATATCATTACGTTTAATATTATTTATTAATTAAATTCCCGTCGAGATAAATTAGAAAAAAGTGAAAAAAAAGTTAGATCATCGCCGATATTGATTAATCGGTGTAATTCAGCGAGAGAATTCATATTGATTGACATAGAAATTGCGGGTTCATAGGAAAAAGTAAAATCTCTTAAATCTTCAATTGAAATATCACGCGATAACCCGTAATAACGAACTGTATGCGAAAAAACCGAACGATTATTTAGGATGTCTATGTTCGGAATTTGTGTAATATGGAAGTTTGATTCAGTGATCTTGTCAATAAGTGTAAAGACTCGACGAGAGAAGAGAATAGGTAGCGGAAGGAGACCGACTGTTGCGAAAACAGCTAACTAGTCTCCTTATCAACCGATTATATGCGCGGTCAATGGACAAAAAAGAACGTTCGGTAAAAGAAAAAATTGTTTCCAGAGAGTAAAGAGGTAGAACTAAACTTTTAAAGATCTGTAAAC
>JALJEE010003255.1:0-11599 GCA_023231475.1 Seison nebaliae | reverse complement strand
TTTTACCAGTTGGCGAAAATGGAATTTTTCGGTGGACATTTAGTTTCCGTATTCTTTATTCTTTAAATTAAAATAGTTTTAAAAAAATTATTCTTACAATCCCAAACAGAAATAAAATAATTACTTAAAAAATAAATTTTTTACAACGTTAGTCAAAAAAATTATAGATAATTAAAATAAGAGAAACAATTCCAAATTTAAAAAATTATAAAAAATTATGATAATTTTAATAACATTGTATATGAGAAATGCTCTCTAGGCATAAATAGTTTTTTGGATAATTTGTCCTAGTAAGATAATTTTTCATGATGTGTAAGGGAAAAGGTCCTCCGGATATAAATAATATACGAAATTGTACTAGAATACGAAGAATCCTATTTCTTTATATACATAAAATGGTATTTACGGAGAGAGAAAAAAAATGGGAAATACGTTCCGTTTTATCAATTTTTGGGAGAAAAGAGAAAGTTCGGAAATATGTTCCTAGATTCAAAAAGAGATGTCATTTTCTCCGAATTCTTTCAATATATTAAAAAGCAAGTGAAGATTCTGTGTCTGTTAAATTATCTGCTCCATCAAATTTTCTTAAAAATTCTATTTTATAATGGAGTTCATTCAATCTCGACGAGGGAATGAAATAATGATTTACGAGGGATATTTGTATCATAAGAAGCACACCTACAAGAATGGACATAGTAATTGGACATGTAGTTTGAAGAAGAAACATAATTGTTATGCTACAGTAGTGATAACGGGATCTAAAGATATAATTAAATACAATTCGAAACACACTCATGAAGCAGATGATGTAGCGGTGAAACATGCAAGAATTGTTGGAGATCTCCGAAAAGTCTGTGCAATTCCTGGAATTAAAACGTCGGAAGTGATTTCTAGTACGATCGGCAAAGCGGATTCAGAGACAAAAGAAACTTTTGGAAAAATGTCGACGATTAGGCGAAGAGTCCAAAAGGCCAAACATAAATTAGCCGTAAAGAATGAACCGTTATCTGACACGACGTCTAACAAACAAACGACTAAACGTAAATCGTATCACAAATCGTTTTGTTCTATTCCAATTATATATATGTTGTTTCTATGTGTTTTATTTGTAGAGAATGAACAAAAATAAAGATATTAATTAATATATAATATATTATATATCATTCTTCTTGTGTTTATATCCGTTTATAAAATTGTATATAGTTTACAATAATAAAATAAATAAAAATAAGCATAATATATTTGACATGTTGTCATAACATTCATGTAAGTTGAATAAAATTAAAATAATTATATTTACAATTTTTGCAATCATTTTAACTGCTAAGCATTTTTCTGCATACTCTTATGTGGAATATTTAAAATAAACCAATTTTTCCATCATTAAAGAAAAATATGGATTTATTTCTCTAATTCATCCTTCCCTTCAATTTCCTTCATTCAGTCGACTAGTATATATATAATATATACATCTTCTAATTCTGTTACTTACAATTCTTGTTAGTTTAATAAGAGAGGTTCGTTATACTCTTTGTTATTCCGTTTGCCGAGTGTTTCGATAAATTGACATATAAAATTATTTATTAATTTTATTTATTAAAAATTATTGAAATTATTTATTAATTTTATTCATTAAAAATTATTGAAATTGAATAATATTATTTTAAAATGAAAAAATTATTTATCAATTTATTGAAACGTAATACTTCTCGTTCCGTTGTGATTACGAGAAGTATAAGTGGAATTGAAAAAGAGTTCGATCGTCCTTCAGATAAAGTGTTCCGACCGAAACCATTCGGAAAATTAATAGATGGTCATTTAATAGCGAATGAGATTATTGAAGATATTGGTCGAACAATTGATGGAATAAAGAAGAATGGATGGAAACGACCCGTTCTAGTAATTGTACAAGTTGCAGATCTAACAGAGAGTAATATTTACATAAATCATAAATTGAAAGCGGCGGAAAAAGTTGGGATCAAATGTCAAGTGGCTCGATTACCAGAAACGATAAAACAAGATGAATTACTTCTCCAAATCGAACAGATTAATAATGATAAACGAGTTCATGGATTAATCGTACAATTACCATTACCATCACATATCAACGAGGATTGTATTAATAATGCCATTGATCATATGAAAGATGTTGATGGATTTCATGATATGAATATTGGTAAATTAACCGGATATTCGGAAACGATCGTTCCAGCAACAGCAAATGCAGTTCGAGAAATTATTAGTCGAATCAATCTGAGAACAAGGTCCAAAACGGCATTAGTTATCGGTCGTTCTCGACATCTTGGTTCCGCCATCTCAATTATGTTAAGTGGTGATGAGAAGCGTCATCGACGATATGCTGATATGACAACAATAATTGCTCATCGTTGTACGCCTTATGATCAATTGAAAGATTTCTGTCTATTAAGTGATGTCATCGTCAGTGCAGCTGGTGTTCCTGGATTAATAACTTCAGATATGATTCGTAATGGAACGGAAGCTGTTATTGATGTTGGTTGTACAAGAATATTTGATCCCATTCAACAAAAATATATATTTTCAGGTGATATCATCGATGTTGAAGGAGTAAGACAACATTGCAATTATTTATCTCCAGTTCCTGGTGGTGTTGGTCCAATTACTGTTGCCATGTTACTTCGGAACACTTTAAATGCTTGTGTCGATATTCAAAAGAAGCAATTGGAAGATGTGGATATTGATAATGAAATGATTTGTAATGATGATTTCGAGTTTATGCAAATCAATCATCAAACCTCACAAGACGAAATGAAAATATCAGATACTGAAATATTAATACCATTCGGTAAATTAGAACAGAATGAGAACGAGAATGAAAACGATATAAAAACTAAAATTATATATGAAGATGACGATGAACATACTCCAGGTATATTTTACTCGGATTGTTCGATGAACAAATGAGAATCCGTTTAATATTACTCGAAAGAAATTTAGACAAATTTACATTCGTTACAGAAGACGGACAATAATTATCATTATTCATTATTTTATTCTCATAATTTTTTGTATATATAATACGACCTGTTATTGTTAAGAATAATTTTCGCTAACTATTTTAAGAATGTTTCTTTTGTTATTTTTAATTTTTTTATTAGTTTCTTTCATATTATTACATATTTATTCCCATAACCAATAAATACAGATTTGTCACCTCAAAATTATTTTTGTTCTTTTTGAAGGTTCCCATAAAGAACCATCTCCAAATTCCTATATTTGACCGTGAATTCTTAATCATTTCATTAAATTTTTATACAACTGGAAGATAATGTGGAACAATGCATTAATTGAGTTTAACGATAAAGACGAAAACCACAAATTTTTCTTTTGGTGAATAAGAAAAATGAACAACAAATTTGGTTGAGTCAGATACGTCTTTTTTAAATTCCATGTGAATTGGAGACTTGAAAAGAATGCTTCGTCATCGATTTCCTTTAATTATTTTTAATACGATAAAGACTCTGGAGATGAAAAGGTACGGAAATAACCGACAAATGGTTCAACTAGCACCATATGTAGAATAGAGAAATACAGTAGAAATTGGTAAATTTTGTGGAGAGAAGCTAACATATCGAATACTAATTAGATTCTAATCAGTATAAAATTAAATTATTTAACGATTTCACAGGAAATTATGAAAGATATCCCTAGCCCAAAACTAAACAAAAAACTCCAACAAATATTTGATGAGTACTCCTCATGTTAATTATTCATTTATATTAAACAAAATAACCTTTAAAACTTACATAGTACCTTTCCTAATTTTGTAGTTTCACAATAATTTTAATTTGTCATACGATTGCTTTTCATTATTTAAATAACTTATAACCTTTTATTAGAAACTAATTAGAAACGAAACAATTTACTTACGATAACAGTTCATTATGGACGATAATGGTCAATTACCTGATTATTTTCAGGTTCGTTCTACTTCAACTCATTCTCGTGTGATAATATTCCAAATTTTGTAGAAAAGGAAATTTTCTTTTCTTTTAGAAAAAAATGAAAAAAATCAACCAGAAATTACACAATTTCAAGAAGAGGCAAAGAAAGTTTTATCCTTTAAATTTCTGTTTAAAATGTTAACTCTATTAACTCCATTTCTTTAGTTGATCGATGAGAATATTTGGTATTGGGATGAAGAAGTGTTTAATCGAAAATTGACGTTACCTGAAGCAATTTCTGACATCAATAAATTGAGAAGTGAAGTTTTACATTTCTTCTTTCGAATATATCAAATAAATTCATGTGAAAAAAATGAAGAATTTGGAAGCATATCGAGAAGACGAAGATTACCAATTTACAACAGATCAATTTGCTTATGATGAGAATAAGAATAGAAGGAAATTAACTCCAGAGCAATATAAGGAAATTATAAAATTTGGGTTCGTAATACGAATTGATTAATAAACTTATAAAATAAATTCTATTTGAAATTTTCTTATGTTTCAGAACATTTTCCGCGGGGGATGAAAAACAACATAACAAATGTGTTTGGAAATTAAATCGATTCCTGATAAAAGGAGTACATAATATCAAAGAAACATTTTATGATGTTTTGTCATTTGTTTTACTTTAGATAATAATGATAAATTTTTTTAGAATTTAGCATATGCAGCATATCTTTTATATGAATGTGCTCCTCTCCGATTTGTTGGAGAACGGTTCAGTGTTAAATCAGCAGTACGTTGTTGTGTAACTTTCGGTATCAAATTAATGGGTTATATAATAATTATTCATTCTCATTCATTCATGTTAAATTAATTTTAGATATCTTCATTGGAATTCCACATGTTACGATTCGTAAAGACAATTTAGTTGAGAGAATTTTAGAGGAAGAAATGAGATCGTTTATATCGGAAATTGAATTAAATGTTTTTCTTTCGATTAATCTTCAAAATTATTGACGACTTTAAAAATATAATAGGAAGAAGATAAAATGTTATTTAACCAATTTCAATATTTTATTACCCTACTACGATTGGCGTTTGAGAAAAAGAAGGAAATCTTCAAATTCTATTATGAACGAGAATCCAAACTTTTTTGTTAGAACAATTCTTTTATAAGAACAACAATTTGTATATTTGCAATTTGCAGTAAAGATCACGGAAAAAGTTGATGAGATTAATTCAAACGAAGAAATAAGTAATTCATTGGAAAAAGTTAACCTGAAAGTTGGTGAAGAATTAATGTTGGATTCAGTAATCGCTGAAATTATTGCGAGTAAAATAATTGAGAACAATATCGCCGATGCTCAAACTATTCGTGTGATTCAAAAAGAAGTTCATTTGTTTATTAAAAGAATTTCTATATTAATAAGAATAGATTGAGCGTATTTTATTCATTTTATCTAGAAAATCGAAACACATCGTCAGTTTTTCTACTCTAAATGGAGAATCATTTGATTGCCGTCTAATCGATCGAAGTTTCCGTGACAGAATCGAGAGTATATTACCAGAAATTTTATCAGTTAATCGAAAAGAAGAGATTGTTCAAATTCAAAAAATTCATCAGACGATACCGAAAGATAAAATAACGAAGGAAATAGTGAACGAACAATTGGATGTTTGGTATCATAACAGAATTGAGCAGCAAATCGAAAAAAGTCGGAAAATTGAAGATTTATGTGAGAAACATTTTCCTAATAATTCATCGGAAATCTTCAAAAAGAATTTAATTCGTCATATCAAAATGTTTGTGTTTGTGGACAAAGTTGTGAGACGATTCAAAAAAGAAAGAACCGATACGATAGTTAAGGAATGGAAAGAAGAATGTAAGAAACATCAATCATTATCGCGTTTAGATAATTGGCATCGAATGAAACGACAACTTCTTAATTATAAGTATGATGAAGCTAATCAATTTCGATTACATTTAGAGATTCTAAAAGAGTTGAGACATCTCAATAATGATAATGATAATGATGAAGAAATGATTAATGATGAAGGAATTGCTAATAATTCTCAAAAGAGCTTTGACACATCATCGTTCATTTATCATATAATTTCACGTCACTTGACATTTTGGAGAGATCGATTTCCTTCAATTTATTCCTCAAATATTGATATTCTTCATGAGAGATGTTTGAAAAAAGATCCGAAGAAAATATTCAACTTTTCTATTCCAACTATCTTCCCAAAAAACTATGAAATTGTTCGGACAGTTCATTGCGGTTTGTTTAAATACTCTTTCAATCTCCATGGTGAACATACAAACACAACAAAAGATTCTTCGATGAAATCGATTATTTGTGAAGGAATAATACCAGCGACGATTGCTAAAAAAACTAAGGCAAGTGCTCGAATGATCGATTACGAAGTAGAAGCAATAAATAAATTCCGAAATGAAAATCAGAATTTAATAATGAAAGTTAATAATGATAGTAATGTAAATAATGATGATGAACTCAGATATGATTATCAAATGAGAACGAAAACTTATTTGAAAGTATCGACATCTTCATATTTTTGGAGATGGAAAATATTCTTCTGTCGATATGCCAGTTGGTTGAAGAAATCTGTTCTTCTTTTCTTTATTGCTCTTCCATTCGCTTATCGATTCAGTTTCCGCGCACTATTCACTTGTCAACCGTTTCAAACAACATATCGTTTGAATTCTGATACACATCAAATTGAACTTAATCCGAATTCATCATATACACCCACATTATGGAGTTTACTAAGAAGTCTCTGGAAACATGTTCATCGAAGTAATGAAAGATTTGAGAATGAACACAGACATGGATTAATATCGAAAAGTTCCATTCGACCGTTCTTCTGGTTATGGAATTATTTCATCAAGGGATGTTGTGGCTCAACCATCCTTTTAATTTCTCATCCAATTCTTTCAATAACCATTCCTATTATATCTATCATCATTGGAACATTATCTCCAATTCTCGTACTGATATGTGTTGTGTTAAGGAAGTTATTTTGTATCTTTTGCTATGATTTTGACTTACCACATTATTCGTATGAACGAACTTTATGGAAATATCAGAAACATGTAGCTAAAGCATACTTCTTCCCAATATTCGATGTGATATTTTTCAGATTTCTTACAATGATCGTACTACAGCCAATTGCTGCTATTTTAACGGCAACCATCTTTTGCCCAGTAATTTCATTATTCATTACACTTTATACATCGACCAGATTCGTTTTTCGATGGATTTGGGATAAATTCATCTTTTTCCTATTCATTAAGAATCGGGCTCATATTCCCGTTCAAACATATTCATGGGTTGTACGCCTAATTGTAGGTCCCAATATGACAACAAAGTATTTCTTACAACCTCATCCACAATATCTTCAAATGTTGTTCCTAATAAATCTCGAATTGGCAGAATTAGAAAGATTCGAAAAATTTATCTCCAAACAACTTCATCATCCAATTCATTGTTACGTTGATTTTATGAAAAATATGTTCAGACCATTCGTTCAAGATCTAAACACTCAAAATTACAATCGTTTGATGAAGAAGACAACGGAGTTTACCGACAAAGTTTTTTCTAAAACAAAAAATCGAAAAGACGAATTATTGAAATTGTTGAAAACTCAAAGAAGTATCCAATCTAATAACCATTACAAATTGCAACATGATGTTCTCATCGAATTTCTTGCAACTTGTGAATATTTTATTAGAAAACTTTATCGAGATCATCTAGATTCTTATTCTGATGATACGATTTGGAACATGATGGAATGTACAGTTGATGATTGGAATGATTTAACGAAACTATTTGTTCGCAAATACTTTCATTCTGATTTACTCATTCCATTGGAGGAGAGTGACCAATTTATGTCATTAAATGTAAATCATGTTAGTGTCACATCGTATTTTCGCGATTTATTCCAAAATTCTGTACATGATGATTTGGAACAATTCATTATCGAATATCAAAAGCAAAATTATCTCACTTGGAATGATTACCATTGTCAATTTATTAGTCCTCATTCAATTTTTCCCGAAATACAAGCGACAAATGAATGGATTGATATAATTCGAGAGCAGAGATGGAAGAAAAGTCGAAAAAATCATTTCTATATAAATTCTCATAAAATAGCCAAGAAACGGTTAAACACAATGACTATACATACGGATCAATTAACAACATGTCAATTAATTCAATTACAAAAATATCCCGTTCTACAATTCCTCATGTTATTCCTTAAAGTGAAAGAAGGTAATCATTGATATTTGAATTTTGAAATCTTCTTTTTCGGAATAACGCGGAAAAACTAATTTAAATTATTTAAATTTTTAGAATTCTTTAGTAAAAAAAATTTCTATAACACAAAACAAATCAAGTTTCCCTTACAAAGTGTGTTTTGAGATTTAATTGAAGATAGAATACAAATTGAGGATTTAATTTAACCCTTTACAGCCGAATAGCTGTGTACAACAAATAAATAAGAGTTCCAGTCTGTAAGGACATTTTTGTCTTCTCAATCTTTATATACTATATAAAGACATACGATATCGAATAAAGTCGATAACCACTGAGCCATCTAACCACATCCCTAGTGTGAGTATAACTCAAATTTAACTACTTTTTTTTTATAAAAAAGAATGAGTCTATAAGATTTAGTCAATATTGACTCAAAACTAACAAAATACTTTATCAATTTTATTCTTTGGGTTTGATTTCTAACTTACGTTAGTTTTGAATCCATATCGACTAAATCTTATAGACTCATTCTTTTTTATAAAAAAAAAGTAGTTAAATTTGAGTTATACTCACACTAGGGATGTGGTTAGATGGCTCAGTGGTTATCGACTTTATTCGTCAGAAGGTAGTGGTTGAGTTTCCATATCTAACTTAATAACAATAACTTATTCGAACTTAACAATAACTGGACAAAATTACTGAATAACATAGACGCTTCCTATCACAATATTCATTCATGTTATTTTCTTACGTTAGTATTAAAACATCGATAGATAAGGAATTTTGAAATAACAAACTTTTTGGAACTTCTAACGACGTTCCGTTCTGTTTTTATAAATTTCAAAGAAGTTCAGTTCTGATTTTAGAAGATCTCAGAAACTTTCTTCCAAAACGAACTCAATCGAAAAGTTTGGATAATAATAACTTCACTATAACAAACAATAAGAGAAAATTTTTTTTAGAAGAACTAATATTTACTTGAAAGAATAACTAATGCAAAACGACATTTTTTTCTGTCTTTCAATTTGTGTTAGTTCTTCTTTATAGACCATTCGTTCGGATTATATCTTAATTTTTTATTAACCGCAACATCAATTTTTTTTTCAGATTATACGAAAAATATTATTTTTAATTTCAATATTGAATATTTTTTTCTGATTATCTGAAAAAAATGAAATTTTTATAAAAAAAAATAATGTTTTCGAAATATAGTTTCGAATCCGATGAGAAAAAAAAATATTGCGTATGATCCCAGATACAATCGCAAGACCAGCTTACACTTATAAACTATAGTTTTAATTTCCAAGAAAATTGAACAATAGTTTAAACTTTCCTGATAAACTCCAATATAGGAAAATAAAAATTTATTCGCCAATACAGTTGTTATTTCATCTTATAATAAATAAATAAAATTAAACACCTAAGAATTGATGAACTGATTGTTAGTGGAATAAATTTCAATCTTTAAGATAGAGATAAATTTTTTGACGCAATTTGTTGAGAACATGATCTAAAGTAATTCACAAGAACGAAAAAAACCGAGAAATACGATGTATGTTCTTCGAAAGATTGATGAAAATTCCTCTTCGCATGGGAAGATTTGAAATATGTAGAAAAGAAAGTTTCATTTATATTAATAGCAAAACAAATAAGAATGACAATAAAATTGAGCAACGTGTAAAGTTGAGAAGAATTTATAACGAACCAACTTAAGTTTCTTTAAATTTGACTAATGAAAAGACTCGAATACTGGAAGCGAAATACATTCGGTTCTTTGGTAAAGTAGCGGAATTATAGCTAATAGAAATTATTTGGTTAATTTTTTGGGCATTAAGTATAAGTCAGGATTTCGGACTCCGAAATCATGTCCGCCGGTGAAACGTACATACAGGAATATAACAGAGAAAATATGAGGCGCTTCAGATCGATTATTATTATATTATATATAATTAGATATATACCATCATAAAATACACTTTGAGTTTATTTATTTCATTCGACAACATTTCCAGTTTATCATTCTCAATAATTTATTATTTCAATATTTGATTACAATGTGTGACAACTTTATATTACTTGGATTGAGTATTATGATAGTTCTATCGAATGGTGAAAATAGTCGGAGTGTCTCTTTCAATAAGACAAGTGGCAATAGAAAGGTCTCTTTACGTAAAAATATGCGACAAATTTCAAGATGTGCATCGGATTCAGAATGCGATGGTTTGGATGAAAATGGTGGGAAATGTTCAGGGAACTGTCCGGACAAATTTTTGGAAAAATTTATTCTCACTGTAGAATGTGAGGATTGGGACAGATCTTTCGTGGATATGTCAAATACTTTCATATTTGGAAAATTTTTGAGCAAAGTTAATTTTTTTGGTCGGACGTGGCAAGATTTTAAATGTGGTTTTTATGTTGACATTAACAATTATTATTTCGGAAATGAATTTCTTCGTAAATTCCTTCAGGAAAATAATGTACCGAGGTTAATTTTCAACGATGGTAGTCCAGTTACTTATCAACATCCAATTATTGATTCGGAAGAGTATGGTTATGCTATTATTACAAATACACCATCTTATTCTAGGAGCGATAAATTTATAACGAAAGATAGAAATGATGGAATGGATTGTTCAGAAAATAGATCTTATGGATTTTGGTTTCGTAAATGTTATAGTTCTAACATTATAATTCAGATAACTTGATCAATCCATAAATGTGATGATGATATTAAATGATATTTAATATAATATATATATATTTTTATATATAATAAATATTATATTTATAAATAAATATTATAATTCAAATATACATTCTTAGGGTTGCCAGTGATTTCGTCACCCATTATTTTTTTATTGGCAATCGGTTATTTCGCCAACTTGGAAATGGTCATTTTGTCACCCATTTTATATTATTTCTGTGATTGAGTCACCATGTTTCACAGTTTTTAGTCAAATTTTCTGAACGTTAGAGCAATTTGGTTGATTCGTCACCCTCATGGTAAGGATTTGGACAGTTCGTCACCCTTTTTGAATTATATTGGTCGTTTCGTCACCAATTTTTTAAATCAAGTTAACGTTTTGATTAATTCTTAATTTCAACTTTTTAAGTTTTTTATTTTAATTTAAGCCGCAGTAGTTTCATGGAAGTTTATACAAAAATAATTTGAATCACGATATTGTATTTTTTTTTTTTTTTTTTATTAATGAATCAAATCCCCACTGGGCAAATTATAAAGAAAAGAAGATAACTCTTTAGAGGAGTTATTGGTAATGAGATTCTTACCAGATACCAACTGGTTCTTTAGTATTTCTGGTATATAAGAATCAATAGAGAAATTTGATAACAACAGAGACGCGTCATCATACGATTCAGGAAAACTTAAGG
>JALJEE010003245.1:0-20737 GCA_023231475.1 Seison nebaliae | reverse complement strand
TTATCAGTCAGTCGAAATTTATACACTATTTAGATAAAATTTAAGGCTATTTTCAATAAAATATTTTCAGTTGAAGTTGAGAAGGATCGACTCCTAACGACGTGTTGGATCGATCCTAAGTACGAGCCACAGTCATACTTACTTGTTAGGATCGATCCAATGTATGTATAGGATTCGTTTGGAGTCTGGATTTTTTCCCAAAATATATAGAAAGATCGATCCTTATCATTTAAGGATCATGGATCATTCCCCCAGCCCTAATAGTCATACGAGGGTTATTAACCTCGTATAAGATGTACAAGATTATGATAATTTCCGCTTTTATCTTATATTTATTATTTTAATTTTATTTTTGAAATGAGAATGATATATATCATTCTCAAGTTGATTTGATCTCAATTTTGATATCAAGATATCTTGATATCATAAAAAAGTAATTTAACAAATTAAATGGAAATCAACGTCAGATATCATCATGATGCCAATAAGATAAATAGGAAATGTTTTCTAATTATATTATTAAACTAACGTAAATATTTTTTTTAAAAAAAATTCCTATCTTTTATCCCATCATATTATATTATACCATTTTAATGCAAATATTTTTAAATTGATTGTCTTCGATATTTGGACTGGAATAAGAATAAGAACGATTATGAATTACTTCCATTCATTTATACTAATTCATATTATTAATTCAATCAATTCACAATCCGATCAGTTCGATTTTGATCAATTTGCACAACTAATAATTTGCACAATAAATTATTCACAATTTGTGAAAATTTGCAGACAGTTCGATCAAACGAAATGAAACTTCGGTTAAAAGATAAAATTTAACTATTTATTTTCTCCGAGAGATGTTGGAAATGGTCAACTTCCATCGTACTAATTGGAATGCCAAGAAATTTTGTTAAGAAATTTATTCTTATTTAGTGGAACATTAGAATTTGAAAAAAATAATCGAAAATTTTTTCTTATTTGCTTTTAATTATGTCTACTTTATCGATAGAACGATTGCATATTCCTTAGTTAAGCGATCGCAATAACTGGGGATGAAACAGTCACCCCAAAATCCCATATTGTTGGATAGAGTAAATGGAGTGTTTTGAAGCGATGACCTTCTAGAATCAGCACAATAAGTCATACCACTGTAATCAGGAAATGGATGGTCCGTATCAATAGTTTCCTGAAAATAAATTGTATAGTTAGCGTATTCATTTCTTACGGATCGGATAATGCCACAAATGCTAAATTTTTCATACTCTTCTGAAATATGGATATCTACACACATTTTCAGGTTTTCGTTGAAAGTGTTAATCAATCGGAAAATTTCAGTACCTTCCCAAAACCCATAATTATTCTTGAAACCGTCTTTATAACTACTTTTGTCCAGACCAACTTTTTCCATTTCGTACGTTATATGAGCAAACTTGTACTCCGATAGCTTGAATATATCTTCAATTTCAACAAGTTTCCTCTCAACTTCTTCTCCTAAAATGTTTCATGATTTAAATTAAAAAAAGAAGGAATTGTAACTGATTTTGATGAAATAATATTTCTCTTTGTTTATAGGAATAGAAAAATATTCGTCGAAGAATGAATACTGAAGAGTGTTTTCACAGAATTGGAAGAGGATTCCCTCACATCGAGGATTATGGGCGCAGATGGCGAATGGTTTGGGGAAATCCGTAAAATGTACAGGCGAACTATTGGGAATTTGACGGAATTTAATTATTAATTGTGCAGCATCAGTTAAACTGATTATAAAAATAAAAAGTGAATATAATAAAAACTTCACCATTTTTCCTTTTTCTCAAACAACTTTCTCTTTCGGTTTTTATAGTTTTCATGTGAGTTGATTTTCCTTCAGTCTATATTTGCTTTTCTTCCAAGTTGTCGATGACGAACATGAAGTAGGAAGAAGTGCTCCTTCTTACGTGGGCAGATTAGTAAGCAGATTGCCGAAAATTCATTGAACTAAAATTTAATTGATACTTATGTGAGCGCTAACAGAAAAGAAGCGATGTTTATTGGATCATGATATTTAACCAAATAATATTTATTCTTAAAATCAAAAGTAAATAATAAAAGAGTATCGTTATTAATCAACAGTTAAAACGCGACAAGCAATTATTAGCCAAACAGCTTTAATACATTCTGGATGACGATAAACTTGAGCGCGCAATGAATGATAAACTTGGTCGCCAGTTGTATGAAGGATCGTTTCACATAACTGATTCTTCTTACAAAAGAATAACATTTGAGATGTATTTGTATGAATGAATTGAACAGGAAATGCTTTAAATGAATGATTGGCTGGAATGCGATTCCGTAACATTCGATTAAATGTCACAATCATTTCCTCCACATTAAACCCTTTCCGTTCATTCTCATACGTGTTGATGGCTTGTTCCAACAACAGTGAAATCTCGTCATCCCATTTCGTCGTTAGATTGATTGCACGTCGATAGTTTTGTATTTGTTCCTTCAATTCCATTTCCATCAGATCCGATTGCTTATTAGCCGATCCAGAGAATGTTCCCATTTCCAAAGGAGGCAAATTGAAGGAGGAGACGGAAGAAGAACTTCGATTATTGAGAACGGTAAATAGAACTTTATTACTCATTTGTTTCCATTGTCGTTCGTCATTCAAATTGAAATGTTGAAATTCAAGACAATTATTCTTTGAAATATTCGCGTAGAATGATCGATGATTAAAGAGAGAATCAATCGTCAGATATTGATGTTGTTTCGTTGTTGTTGTAGATAATAATCCGTTTTTCATTTGATCATACGGTCCTAAATGAGATGAGAGGCTTGAATCGATGGGGAAATGTCGAACTGATTCTCCATTTGTACTTTCCCAGAATGTCACTTCAAATTTATCCGTTTGCTCAATAATCGTCACTACCCAACAATGATAAGTTCCATCATTCAATGTTCCCAAAGCAGTAAAAGCATTCATTCCCAATCCTAATAATAATGACGTTAATATTAGAGAATGTTCTTCAACATTTCCACTTTTCAATGAGAGTGTAGCGAATGGTGAATTCCAATTACGTTTCTCTCCATTCATCGGCATACCCAACATCTTCTTCTCTTTATTATCCAATTTCAATAATGAAACAAATCGAACCGCTTCCCCACTACTACGTAGAATTCGAGGAGACGGCCTCGGTCGAATCCATCGACAAACTGACCAGCATTTCCCATTTTCGTCGACACTTAAAATGCGCAAATGTCTCGAGGAATGCGAAGGTCGAATTTGTAAGAATTCTTCTTGCCACTCCTCCGCATATTGATGAAAGAGACGAATTCTTTCACTCTGATGTTCCTTCTCTACTAAAATTTGAGCTTGAAGTTGATGCGCTGAAATTGTAGTTTCAATTACAATTGGAGGAAATAATGAGAGTTTTATATTAATCAGTCCATTCGTCAAATGTAATTCATCGTTAACTCCTTTCAATTCGATTTGTCTCTCTATACAATTCTTTTTGTCACTCAACACCTCCCGCCAATCGATATAAGTGGAAGAAAGTAAGGATGACTCATTTTCTTCCACATTCTCATTCACAACTACTAAATGAATCAAATCGGTTGATTTCAATAATTCGGATGGAGATAAAATGCGAATATCATCCGGATGATGTAGAAGATCGAAAGAAAATTTTTCAAATATTTCCGGCTCGTTTACATGAGACAAACTCGCGGAACTATAACGTTGACCGCGGAAATTTAAACAAAATCTTATTAAATTTCTTCGTTTTTGAGCAGTGGCCAAATGATTAACACCGAAAGAATTGATATCAGTGAATTTCGAACAGAATGCTTTCCCATCACATATCTCCAATATTAATGAACGACGATCTTTCTTCAATTTCATCATATCTACCTTTTGGAGCATCTTCGTCGTTACCCTGACAACGAACTTAACTTAAGCTTTTCATTGAAAAAATGAATAAAAATATGGAAATTCAATTTTTTATCTAGATCACTTCTAATGGAAAAGCTTGTTAGTATCAACCATCTATTTTGGTGATTTAATTTATATTTCATTTCAAAGTTTTCTTTAAATTTTATGAAATAATAACAAATTGAAAACGAATAAATTAGTTTGGAAGAAATGTGAAGTTTGATAGTTTCTATGTTTTGACTTGAACGTATTTTCATTTTCCTACCTCTACCGTTTTTCACGTCGTCTCCCTTCTAAATGAATTATGCAGTTAAACGAGCTCAACAATCGGAGACGAATTACATTATCATTCGTCGGGGAAAATTGCGAATTACAATGGAAATAAAACTGGCGGAAAGTTTCTTAGATTTCTACTTTCGAATCGCTCGTATGTTACATGTACATCATATGGATATTCGATTAATTTATAAATCTGAACCGTTAATAATAACAGAAGATAATTTTAGTTTCCTTCAAAATACGATGTTGCCTGCACGTTCCGATGCGAATAATCCGATTATCTTCGATCTGGTTTATCGAGTTTGGCCCGTCAAATTGACGACGAGAGAACGATATGATTTGTACGTGCAACATTTGGAAAAGTTCGAATTAGAGAAAGTGGAAGCGGAGAAGAAGCGATTGGAAGAAGAGGAAAGGAAAGCGCATGAATCGAAGAAGAAACAACCTGCCAAACCGAAATTCTCACCAATGCCTCGGAAGAGGAAGAAGAAAAAGAAGAAAACATCTGAACCGAAAGGACCGATACCCATACCCACCATCTGGGAAGAAGTGTTGTCATTTGAAGAAGACGAAATGCCGTTACCATAGAAACGATTAAATCGTACATAAATGTCGCTCACGTAACACACAGTTAATTTGACGTAATTATTATCACAGTTAGATCGGGAGGTATGTGGTGAAAAGAATAAAATTGTTCAGTAACATAACTAAATCCTACTTTCCATCTTCTAATATCCAACGTATCATACGGTGCGTGTGTATTGGAAGAGAACAATGGACTTAGCAAGAAATATAGAGGAGGTACATGAAATTGAGGGATGAAAGAGACAAGATGTTGAATACATTCAATATTTTCGAGATACAATTTAATGGTAGTGGAATGTACGTATGTATCAAGGTTGGTAGGGAGGAATGAAGGTCGTTTTCTCATATGCAACATTGGTATAAAAATGAATTGAAAGAAAATAAGTTTCTTTCTCTTCAATTTTCATGAAACGAGTATGTATGATTCGTTGTGAAAAAAAATTGATTGTAGATTTAATTTGACGAAACTTTCGAAATTGTCAATCTCTTCCTCATTTTCATCAATTCATCGAAAACAAGGGAAGTTTGTAACGTCGAACTCTCTTCCATTTCTCTCACAGTTGTCAGTTGTTTCGGAGATTATTGAGAGAATGGTACAACAACTTTTTATTGAAGTAATTAAAATATGTTTATTGTTCGTTTTTATGTCACATATGAGTCATCTGTGTTGGGAATGAAGGGACATGTAAAACTGGACCTCTTTGTTATATAAGTCTCGTTCATCGAATCGATTGATGTTATTGAAATTAATTCTTTTTTCTTTGACGTTTATCTATTGAAATTGCTGGTGAAGAACATTGGTTGGGAAGTGAGAGAAAGTTTGTCATTCAATTCCTAAAAATGGATTTTCTTAACAGTCTAATGGGAAACGAGAATGGGGAAAGTCTCGACAAAAATGTCAGTTAGCTAATAAATTTTTCGGAAATAGAATATCTTATAACTTACTTCATATATCTTCTCCCTACGTCTCTTCGACACCTCACAGAGAAAGAAGCTATGCGATACGTTTCCGGTCATAATTCTCAACTCAACAGTCCCAATACGTTCCCGATTGAGTTGAGGAATATAGAGAATTACGAACGCGATAAAGGTTCACTTCATCAACAGTCATCATTCTCACCAACAGGCGATATCAATCAACCATCTACAATTAGTCCAACAAACATGCAATCTCCAACAGTTCATTCTCCATTAAATAATAGAACATTCCATCAATCTCTTTCTCCACAACAACAACAACAACTAATAGTTCAACAACAGCAACAACAACAACAACAACAAATACTTCAACAACAACAACAACAACAAATACTTCAACAACAACAACAACAACAGCAACCACAGCAACAACTAATACTTCAACAACAACAACAACAACAACAATTATTAAATTTACAAAAATTGGATAGAAGTAGACAACAATCGTCGTCTCAAAACGACAATTTCAAGTTAACAGAACGTCATCGAAATGAAACAGCATCTCCAACATCAAATGACTTAATTTTGCAACCGACAAATTTACAAGAACAAGCCAATAACATTCGTCAATTGCCATCCGATTCAGAAGACAATTATACGTTTAAGCGAACATTGAAGAAGACACGAGAGAATTATAGTAATCAAAATTCTTTAGATAATGTCGGCGAATTGGTGTTGGTGAAAGATCCGACAGGAGCTGTTGATTATTATTCTAATTATCCGAAAGTCAGACCGAACAATCCGATTTATCACGGCTCATCTACTGGAAGTAAGACAAATTCGAAGAGTTCAGGTTTATTTTTACTTATTTCCTTTTATAATTAAATCAATTCTCCAATTGAAATTAATTGAATAGTATTTAAACAATCCACCATCATCACCGATTTGAGACCTGTCACCAAACCGACAACATATGATATTCGTACACAAAATTTTCGAAGAGTACCACCACCAGCTGATTATCGTTGTTTGTCCTTTCTCGCCATTCTCATGTTCTTTCCGTTGGGAATACCTGGATTCTTGTACGCGAAGAAAGCTCGTCGGAAATATAATGATGGATTTGTGAAAGAATCTCATCGTTTCTCCAAATTGTCACTCATCTGTATCATTCTCGCCATATGTTGTGGATTGGTTTGGATTTTCGGTATAGCGTTTGGTTTGGAACCGTGGCAACGACAATACTAATATCATTCCATCGCAATACCATTCTTTTTTTATCGTTTTTTTCTAATGAAGAAAATTCCATTTTGCATTTAATACCATTCGTATTGACAGAGAACAACAACTTAGACTTCTAATTCATGTGTAAAGTAAACGAAATTTTCTCCCTCAAATTTTATTATATATTTCAAACTTATTTTATAAATTCATTGATAAATAAACTCAAAATTTCTTTTTTCATTCTTCGTCGAACGATCATTATCGTACGATTAACTTCAACATCTGATTCTCTCTCCAATAATTTAATTCGATTTATATTCCAATTTCGTTACTTCTAACGACACTTAATAAAATTCCTTCGATTTCTAACAAACTTTTTGAAAGAAATGACGAAGAACGACTATAAAATCGGTTAGATTTCCCTGTAAATTTTATCAATTAAATTTGAAATTATTTTTCAGCTGATCTAAATTTAGCGGATTGGGGTCTTCATGTCATCGAAATTAATGAGAATGAAATGCCTGGACTGATGGAATTGAGGAAAAAGTATGGCGAAGAGAAACCATTGAAAGGAGCTCGAATTGCCGGATGTCTCCACATGACCATCCAAACGGCGATAATGATAAAGACATTAGTGGAATTAGGAGCAGAAGTGAGATGGTGTAGTAATGATCCGTTCTCCACTCAGAATCATGCTGCCGCTGCTATGGTGAAATTAGGAGTTCCTGTATTCGCTTGGAAAGGTGAAACGGATGAAGAATATTTATGGTGTCTTCAACAAGTTTTGACATTTAGTGATGGAAGAAAATTGAACATGATATTAGATGATGCTGGTGATTTGACTCAATTAATCCACGAAAAACATTCGGAATTATTAAATGATATTCGTGGCGTATCAGAACAGACGACGATTGGAGTACATCGTTTATTGAAATTAGAAGGGACAAATCAATTGAAAATACCAGCAATTCTAGTCAATGATAGTGTGACGAAATCGAAATTCGATAATTTATATGGTTGTCGCGAATCATTTGTTGATGGAATTAAACGTGCAACTGATATAATGTTAGCTGGTCGTTTATGTGTAGTGGCTGGTTATGGCGATGTTGGGAAAGGATGTGCACAAGCCTTACGTGGTTTAGGTGCTCGAGTCGTAATTACTGAGGTCGATCCCATCAATGCATTACAAGCAGCGATGGAAGGATATGAAGTGAAGACGATGGAAGATATGTTAGATGAGACTCAACTCTTCGTTTCTGCTACCGGTTGTTGTAAGATCATTCGAGGTGAACACATAGAAAGAATGGTGGATAATGCGATTATTTCCAATATGGGACATCCCCATTTCGAGATCGACGTCCAATATTTGGAAGATAATTGCAAAGAGAAGAAACAAGTGAAACCATTAGTAGATCAATATCAGATGAAAAACGGTAAGAACATTATTCTATTAGCGGAAGGTTGTCTCGTAAATCTTGGATGTGCCATGGGTCATCCATCCTTCGTCATGAGTAATTCATTTTGTAATCAAGTACTCGCTCAAATCGAATTGTGGACGAAACCTCACAAAATAGCTGTGCATCGTTTGCCGAAGAAATTAGATGAGCAAGTAGCTGCATTTCATCTCAACCATTTAGGCGTTCACTTAACAAATTTGACGGATAAACAAGCGAATTATCTCGCCATATCGAAGGATGGTCCATTCAAGCCAGAACATTATCGATATTAATCACGCTAGTGCTTGTTTCCCTAACAATATATATATTTTAATGTTAAATTAATAAATTTTAGATTAATAAAATATTTCTGATTTATTTAACTTATTAATGATTATTCATAATTGATAAGAGAGATAAAAACATTTATAACATGAACGTCTACATCTCATCGGGTTGGTCCTTCCTTACAGAATAAGAATAATTTTAATTCGAACAATCAATTAGAATTAGAGAATTTTATACTCTTTCAAATAATTATTATTTTATCTTAAAAAATTAATTATTAGTTTAAAAATTTTAAGAAAGATGTTCAATAATTTAACTTTTATTTGCTGCGGTCGATTCTTTATTACTCATGCAAATTTGATCATTAAGGGCATCATTAGACAATCATCCATTACTCCTAAAGAGAACAGTATAGATCGTTCATGTCAATTATATCAATATTATATTTTAATTAAAATATCTGGTTGAATGAGTAAAGTTTACTAAAATTGCTTACTTTATTTACGTTGAAACATAAGAAATGAAGCAAATTCGTGAAAATAGTTTAGTTATGAAATGTTGATTAGTTCGAATTTAGGAAATTATGATTTACCCGTTAAACTCTTATACAAGATATAGAAGACGCAAATACCATTGCATCCTAACAGCACACTCAGTGCGACATACACTTTATGATAAAGACCACCGATCAGTGCGATATTCATACCAGTATGGATGCAAATGAAAACCAAAAGAATTTCTGTGAATACATCAAGCACGGTATGATTAACTTCAGCACCAGAATATGATTTAACGAGCCCAATGATTCCAATGATAAGTGCATATAAACCAACGAACATAGAAACAATTGCACAATTCACTTTAACTTTCAATTGACCTTCCTTATTGACCAAATGTGCTGCCAATCCGATGATGCTTATCGATGTCACCAGTATTACCACGAAACATATCGTATCACTGATATTGTCACTGCTTTTGATGCTCTTTTTCGTACTTCCTTTACCTTCCACGTCTTTCATCGTCATTATTTTCTTACACTTAAAATTTTATGAAAGCGCAAAATTATATTTTTTGGCAATGCGATTGTAATAACTAATACGTCAATTGTTCTTATAACACGGTTGGAATATATTATATGTCCTGTTATTATTTATTGATTAAAATACCCGTATTAATGATTATCTTCCTAATCTTCGAGAGATGCCAAAAAAGATATTTGTACTGCCTTGGAAATAATCTTTGACACACTTTCTCACGATTGTGCGAAATATTATCCGAAACTTGAAATGAGACGAGTTTTTTAAGCAATACTATCGATGGACGTTTAAAATGGAAGATCGATAAGAAATATGATGGTATTAAATCGTACTCATATTTTATCGTTTAATTTAAAATTTAGAAGAAAAAATTTTTGAAAGGTGATCAGAGCGATTAAAATTCATACTATGTTTTAGAGATATTTATTTGAAAAACGATTAAAAGAGAATTTATGGAAACTGAGAGATAACAGAATAAGAAAAAAATATTAAATTGACCAAATATTGATACTCAGTTCATATATTATTTTGTTGATTCATTAATTCCAATAGATTTCCAGAATTCTCCACATTTTGTTCTTCGATTTTCTTTAGTATTTTTTGGAAATTTGGAAATTTTATTTTTATCCATACGTATAAATATATTAGTCTAATATTATTTCTAGAAAATTCCATTAATTCGTTCCGTTTAGGGACATAATTTATTATGTCTAGTTAGTCTTCAATGCAAAGAAAGCTTTTGATTTCTGAGTATATAGTCATATTTAGACCCTTAATATTAAGAGGTACTGATTATTCAGTCTATTCTATACAAGTGAAGCTAATATTTTTCTTTCTAGTCATTCCACTTTGTTTATGTCAATATTATATCCAATTTTAGAACCATCATAATTATCGTCCTCTTTACGAACTTGTTGAAATCATCCCTGAAATTCGATTTCTTCCTCGGAATTTCAGGAAACATCTCATATGGTAATAAAGATCAGTCACGATAACAAGCTGATCGATTATTTCATAAATTTTTCTATGATCGTTTATTTCTTCTAACTAGAACGTTATCATTGGAAATGGAACGTTACAACTGTAATTAATAGAGATAATCAACTTCTTTTGACGAACGGAAAAATTAACTGCATTTAATGAAATTTATTGACTGTTTTCGAATAACTTTCAGTTTTGAAATTCCATTGTGCATTCCTCCAAATTTCTTCATTCGTCCTTTTCCACTTTACCTTCAGGAACGAAAGAAAATCTAAAAAATAATGGAATGAAAAAGTTAAAAAGAAATCAATTTTTTTTTTAATTTGAATAATTTTTTAAAACAAAATTCCATCAAATTTATAAGAACGAATGACCAAATATGACGTGTATGAAACGTGTCATTCAATTGTAGTTAACATATAATTTTCTAACGGAAATCGAAAGAATATTAAAGAAAAGATGAAAATGATGACGTGTCAAAATGTTGTTATTAAATGTGGAACGACACAATTCTAAACATTTAGAGATTTCATGACGTGTATTAGGAATGAGAAACATTCGAAGAAATATAAATTCAGAAATTGGTTATAGACGATTAATGATATTTGATGTGAAACTTATCCAACGGAAAACTTAATATCATATTGGAAAAAAAGAGAAATAAATATCTCATAAACAATTATATCGATAAAATTGACTGAAATTAAAAAAAAAAAACAAATAGTTTATGAAGGATATAAAATAATTTCTATTTTGAGCGCAAAAATTATTCGTTTGAACGATAATTTAATTTTTTTTAAAGAAATTTCCGTTGAATAGTTTCATATTAATAGACAGGAATTAAATAGTTATTTATTTTATTTAGACTATTAATCACGATCGAATTATTATTCTTCTTGTTATTTACTAGTTAAATTCCCGTCGGGATAACCGTGAAAAAAGAGAAAAAATTTTTTGCCATCCTCGTTCTCAATATAAAGCCGTAATTGATCGAGGGAACCGCGTTCGATTGGTAAAGAGGAGGTGGAATCGTAGGTGGAAATACAGTTTCTAAAATCTGTTAGAGAAATGTTTCGAGATAACCCATAGTATCTGGCGGTGTATGAGAAGACTGAATGGGTGTGAAAAGGATAGATAACGGGAGAAAGACTGAAGATTGTATCGGAATTGTTAAATTTATCATGAAGAGAAAAAATACGACGACACAGGAGAATAGGAAGACGTAAGAAATTCACTGTGGCGAAAAGAAGTGAACGGTTACATCTATGAAAGCAGCAGATCATTCTTCTGATTAGCCGATTATAGGCCCGATCCATGGACAGAAACGAGCGGTGGGAGCATAGAAAAATGGTCTCTAGAGAGTATAAAGGTAGCACTAGGCTCCTGAAAAGAGACAGACGGATCTTTATCGAGACAAATTTGGATTTGGGAGATAAAGAAAAAAAAAGCCCTACAAAATTTGTTACGTGTACGATCGAGAGAGGATGACGAAAAAGAGCACATATCGATTAGCGAGCCTAAGAAGATAGTGGAAGAAGCGAAAGGAATGTTAGAGAAAGAACGATTACCGGTCGAGAGCAACCAGCATTTAGATTCGTTGATGGCAATACTTCTTTCAGCAAGAAGACGAGATGTGTCGAGAAATTTTTTTCGAATTGTCTAGTCTCCGAATTGTCGGTCTCCGAATTGTCTAGTCTCCGAATTAGCAAGTCTCCAAATTGTATGTCGTTCCGAAAATCCATCTATCTGACTATGTTTTCCCAGTAATATCTTGAATGATATGAGAGCAAGAAGAATTCGACTAGTGAAAGTTACTAGTTAAAAATTATAAGTAACTGAAGTGATGAATTGGAAGTTCACTTTTTTCAGTTGATTGAGTTCCTTTGTTTTTGTGTTCCGAATGAGTTTGATTGAAATATTTAGAACGCATCATATCATCAACCAATTTCCAAAGAATTATTATACTTATGAGTTGAAGGATTTACTCTTCTTGGAAATAATTCACTCAGGTTCATTCGGATATGAATTCCTTGCTTTCAGTATAAAGCGGAAAGAGTTTTATCGAATAAAGATCGCCAATGTAGTTCCTTATTTCCTTAATATATTTCGGAAAGAAGCCACGAATCGAATGGAGGAGACATTTCTCCATCTTCATGAATTATATCGTCGTGAGAAATATATGTTACTGATGAGTCAACATTCACGATTTCTAGTACATGGTCTCTTTGTGATAACTTATCAATCATATATTTATTTCGCATACGAATTATGTAACGGAGGTCGACTTTCTAATTTCATCGAGTATCAACAACTTCTTCCCACAGAAATCATTTTTGTCCTCGTTTGTTGTTGTCATGGACTTTCATATTTACATAAAAACAACATTCTCCACAGGAACATTAAACCTCAAAATATCTACATTAGTCGCAACGGTTATTTAAAATTAGGCGGTTATGAACTCATCGGTCTGCAACGACAACCCAATCATGAATATAAAGCGACCCGATTTGGTACTTCTGGGTTTATCGCACCCGAAATGATGTCACTAAATTCCAATAAATTCCAAGACGAAACTGTTGACATTTACGCGTTAGGTGTAACTATTTTCCAATGTTTAACTGGTTATCAGATTCGATGGAATGTCGTCTCACGAATCTTTGATGCCACATCCTTACAACTACAAACGGACATGGCAGATCATGTTCGACTACCAAAGAAACTGTTTGATAATGTCAATTTATTAGACATCAAATATTTCATCTCTACATATATATTTCCTTTGATTTGTGAGAAGAAGGACAGAGTGGAGAATGTTCAACAGATTTTGAGAATAGGACAAATCGAAAAGATATATCCATTCGCTATGGTTCATAATCATTCATTATTATCGCCTCAAATCTTCCGTATTGGTATTCATCAACAATCATTAAACATCAAAGACTTCCAATATCATTTCACTCCAACAAACGTGAATTGTGAAACATTTAACACGCGACCTCGCGTTAGAAAAAATTTAATCCGATCAGAAGTAACAAAATTTAATGAAGTAATTTAACGTTTAAGAATAAATTCAATTAACATACTCGTTATATGATCTGATTGTAAGTTTAGCGGCTAATTTGGAGATGGGGACATAAGAAAAGGACATAGAAAAATATGTCTGTCAGAGTGAACAAATGTTATTCATTAACAATAAATGTAGTTTATGAATAATAATCAGAACCTTGGGACATGTGGAAAATTTCCTTCATAAAACTATTCTCATTTAATATTTTTCTTTATTCATGTTGTCAAATTTCATTTAGTTTCTTTCAAATGAACAATGTTGAAATTGAAACAATTGATCTAACGATCAACAAAGCTACTCGACGTTTGACGATTCCCATTCTTCAATTGGCCGATGATGATTCAGATCATTTGAGAGGTTTCGTTCTCGACAATTGTGGTGAGGAGATGACTGAAAGAAAAGATTATCGACGTTCTGGTCAATTGCAGAAAATATGGAAATATTTCGGTCTTTTATCCAATTCCTTCATTCAGACTATCCATAACAAGATCAATAAAATGTTTGATATTTCTCGATTACAATCAATGGATGAATGGAAAGATGGAAGAAAGTTAGGAAAAGATAAGAAAGAATTTTTCATTCTTAAATTAATGGACAATTCGAAATTTGGACAAATCTACCTCTCATATAGTTTAAAAAAGAAGGAGTTTTTCATCTGCAAATTGTTGAATTTACAGAAGATTCTCTTACAAAGGAAATCATCAAATTTATCGGAAAATGATAAAATTCTCTCAATGTTGAAAGAAAGAATTTTCACCGAGTATTATTGTTTAATTCTCGCTCAACAACATCCTCATCTTGTTTGTGGTTATAGTGCATTTATTGCACAACCGTTCATCTACTTTACGATGAAATATTATGGTGGAGGTACTTTGAAAAGATTTCTTTCTAAAAATCACAAAAGAATGTTGAATTTCGATGTCATCCTTTACATTGCTACGTCTCTGTTCGCGGCGTTGAATTTTCTTCACTCTCATCACATCATTCATCGAGATGTTAAACCTGAAAATATTTTTATTGATGTTAATGGTGAGATTTGTTTAGGAGATTTTGGAGAAGCGAAAATCATTCATAAACAATTACCTTATGCTGAAGTTGTTGGTACATTATATTATATGGCACCTGAATGCTCATTACCTGATATTTATGCGATTCGAGAATGTTCAAATGGTAAATTACTTTTAAAAAATGATCATCGTATTGATTTCTATTCGACTGGCATCGTTTTGTGGGAAGTAAGTATTGGAGAAAACCCTTTGAGGAAATTGGATGAATATTATGTACCGTCATTCCAATCGTATGACGCTGTCTTTCAATTCATGAATGAGAAAATCGAATCATCAGCATCAAACGAGAAAAATCTTATTAGAAATAAAATCATTCCTCACAAATTGAGAAAGTTAATGAGGATATTTACAAAAATGGCAAATCCACAAATCAAATTTCGATATAATAATATCCAGGAAATTTGGGATACGGCAGTTCTTTCAGATTATGTGAATCACACCAATTTCATCAAAGGAACAGTTCGTCCACCTCCAATACTAAGTGGAGGAATTCGGACTTATTCTATTCACCAATTCTCAACTCACTTATTGCCTAAAACAAGTTCAGGAAGTTTGTCTCAAGTAGAAAAAGATTTGTTAGAAAGTCGATTGAAGAATAATTAGAATGAAAGATGTTTATATCTATACTTTTATAATTAGATACTTATATAAATACTTATAATAAATATATAATTGATAATCGATTATTCATTTTTATAATTATAATTTAAAATTATAATTAATAATTCTAATGAACATAATTTACATTTACATACATGTATTTTACATTATTTCAGAAGTCTTGATTTCAAATAATTATTAGTCCACTCTACATTGTAGAGTCTACAAGAAACATGAAAAATCTCTTTTTGATATATTATCTCCTCTAACCAATTATGACAAATCGTTAGACAATTCAATTAGATTCCTAGGTTTTTCAATTCGTATATCATCAAAATTGTTAAATTCTTCATTTCTTCATGTCGTTCTCTCTTAATTTTTCAAACTTTTCAAGTCCTAATACGTTCCAAAGTTTGTGATTCGATTATTCTGCCTTATTTGGTAGAGGTTCTTGACAATATCAGTAATCGCAAGACAATGTTTGTCAGTGCCATGAAAGACCTAATGGGACTTTTAGAACTACTTTTCATCCATCTTTTACCATACAATGTAATTTGGTCGAGTCCAAATATTGAACCCACCGGTAGAAGTATATGTTTTTCTCATTTTTTATATATAATGCGACGTCATACATTTACTTATGTTCCAGCGCAAACTTTTCCGAGAATAAAAATAAGAAATAATGAACCGAATTAAAGACATATTGGAAAATGAGTCGGTGAATTATTTGGGGAAATTGGAGATATTTTTCGGTACTAAAATTGCAATTTAATTAACTATTACGAGTTGCAGTCGTCGATGCAGATGGCCATCATTCTCATTCATCTCTCTCGTTTGACACAAGTGGAATACGATAAATATTTCACAGGACAATGGACGATTATGGAGAAGTGAGAAATTGATGCAGTTGATAGATTCGATGTTCTTCTTAATTCGATCACTGCACCAGAATTGCATTTACTTCTTCAGATATGAAATTATTGGAGAGAACTGATGATATTGGCGATGCTTTATTAAATTTCATAAAAATATTTAAAAAAAATTTTAAATTCAATTTCAATTAAATTAATTTAAATATATTCATTTCTATTATTATTCTTTGGAAAATTTTGGATTTTTGACATTTTTGGAACTTTTGACATGGCAAAAAATAAGATACAAATATTGAACGAAGGTGCCGGCGGTTTCGGGAGTAGAGTATATTCGGGAGGAGAAAAGAATCAGGAACCTAAGAACAAACTTGTGGACAAAATTTGTTAGAGAAAGAAAGAACAAGCAGAGGTGTGCAGTCGAGGGACGAAAAAGAACTTAGTACTGAAAGGGATGGAAAGATCGGACAAGAAGGAATTCCGCTCAATTATGGTTTACGGACTCGACTCGAAAGTGAACTTACATGTGTTTAGTGTTAAGTATAGGAGATATGTCCACTTTTTTGCGTGGAGACGATATAGAATTCAGTCGATTGAGGAGATTGAAACACAAAAGATTCGACGATTCGTTTAATACAGCGAAAACATTTATTATTGAAGTGAAGAAGAACGATTTGCAGAAGATCATAGAGGAAAGTTTTTGGCCAGAGAGGACTCATATTCGTGAATTCTATTTCTCTCGGACTACGAACGAATTCCTTAAGAATCGATGCGTAGAGTTTGGTTCGGCGAGTACTTCGGAGGATCTGCAGATGCAATCTCCAAGAAATTAAAGTTTAAATGAAGAAATTGGTGTTCAAATCAGTCAAAATTGACAGAAGATGAATCAATGGCATCAGGAATTGTTGTCAATCGATTCTTACACTTCTGTTTTTAATAATTCTTCTTATTTTATATCAATTTTCTCTTATAATGTTCACGGTCATCAATGATTGATTTCGTCAATTTCAAGTTTTGTTCGGTTTCATATCATTTTGATCCAAGAAACTTGGTTAAATGCTTTACCAGTAGGCTTCAAGGAATCGATTCCGTCATCTCATATTTTACTTTTTCATCCTGCCATACCTCCAAGAGGAAGATCTGGAAGAAGACGGTGTTCTGGTGGGTTGATGTTCGTGATCAGGAAATGTTTATTTCCAAAAAATTTTCGGATCATATCTGATTATATCTGCTCGATACAAATTGGCAATATTTGATAGAACAGTTTGGGCTAGTTGAAGATATCATGTCATGATCATTATAATGATCAATCCACGATGCAAGAGGCAATCCAATTAAATATATTTAATATCTCGAAATATAGTGAGTTCTTTGGTTAGCTGTGAGATAAATGATTCGGATTTTCTCTTCTCCGATCATTTTCCAATAATACTAATTATGAAAAAAGAAGTATTCGAATATGATTCTTCTGCAATGTTATGTAAATCGAAGGATTTTAGTGTCTATATGTCGAAACGATCGAAAGTTAGAGGAATGTGTTAATCTTCTAAATCATTCAGCGATTTCATCTTACGATGAGTTGTCGAAAGTGGTTTGTAGTCACGGTTCCTTTCTTCCCAAAAAAGCGATACACAATGATTATCGTCGAGCTATTTTTAATTTTGAAAGTATCAACGGATTGAAACTGCGAGCAAAAAATGAAATCCGCCGATTTTTTTTTAACAAAACTTTAGAGAATAGAATTCGTATGAATACCGAAAAAAAAATATTCAGAAGAGCCGTTCGATCGTTAATTTATGAAAAGACTTGTCGTAAATTTAATACGAACATACTTCAAATGAACAACAGGAAATTCTGGGAAGATATTCGGCCAACGAGTGGCTCCAGAAATGTCATTCCTGTTGTGGTCGGTGAATTTGAAAGATTCTTTAAGAACATGATGTTCGACAAGGAAATTAGAATCGAACACGAGAATATAGAAAAGAAAGTTTGATTGCCATCGGTTATTATAAGTAGTGATGATGTGAGACTTGCTCTATCAAAACTAGACGTGAAGAAGTCTCTTGGTTCTGATAATTTATGCCTCCAGATCATTGATCGACATGATTCGTCATTTTTTGACTTGATAGTATCTCACATCAATCGTATAGCTAATGATGAGGTAGATTATTCGGCATTAAGGAAGTTTCTTATTATTCCAATTCACAAAAGTGACCATAATGTTCATAGCGATGTAAACTCATACCGTCCAATTTCCATTTCCAGTGGAATGATTAAGTTAATTGAAGCCGTCATTAAACAAAGATTAGAAAATGTTTTATTTTCTGGTAAGTGTCAATTTGCATATCGATCTACCGGTAGAGGCACTCTGGCTCTTGTTCTTCTCTTACGCTATTTCATTTCAGTATGCAAGAATGGGAAATCGAAATTTATAATATGTTTTCTGGATGCCTCGAAAGCGTTCGATTCGGTAGATATTAATTGTGGGATTGCGATACTTAGACAGAGTGGTGTTCATGAGAATTATATTCGCTTCATTGAACGTCTCTCTAAGGATTCACGTGCACAAGTGAAAGTGAACGAAGATTTCGGAAGTGAATTCTGTATTAACAAGGGTGTAAGGCAAGGATCTATTTTGGCACCTTGGTTGTTTGGGAAGATCTTACATGAGATTATTGATCTAATTAATCTTCGCTTCTCCTTTTCTATCGATGGTAAATGTTATCCTGCACTCTATGCATATGCGGACGATATGGTGTTATGTAGTAACAGTAAGGAGAGTTTAAAGATTATGATACAGTTAGTTCAGGCAGAACTTGTACGACGTGGTATAATATGTAATAAATCGAAGTCTAAGTTGTTGACGAATATTCAACTGAATGTAAGAGATACTTTTTTGAACGAGTATAAATGTAATGTCAGCAAATTTCTAGGTTGTTATTTAGATTGTAGGAAAAAGAGTTCTGCGACCGTCGATAGTATTAGATGTAAGTTCATTAGAGCTTTTCATTCTATTAATCATCGTTGTAAATTTTTTCCTATCTCTCTAAAATTGAAGTTGTTTCAAACTTTTTGCTGCGATTTCTATGGTTTACAGGCAGCTATTTCATTCTCAATGAAATCAATGTACGCCTTGGATCGAGCATATAATCGATGTATTCGAAGTTTGTTAGGATGTAAGCGCTCCTTTTCAAGAGCATTTATGTTCTCCATTGTCGATCTTCCTCCATTTCCAATCTTGTTGGCTAGACGGTATCTTTCTCTACTGGAAAAGATGGATGCGTCCGAATTTCCTACTCCATCTTTCAGTGATCTCTTAGCACTCACGTCTCCGTTGTCGTTCTTTTGTACTTACTACACACTTCCGAAGCCTACTCGGTTATTTAATGCAAAAGAGCTGATTGATCAATTCTCCTTCGATTACTTGATTCCAGTCAATCTTAAAAATCACATTCCAAGATGCCGTGAACAAATTTCTAACGACCATTGTCGTGATTTTTTATTTTTTATTAATCAATTACCCTATCGGGATTTACATCTATAATAAAAAAAAATTTTTTAAAATAAGATTTTCCATTATGAAAAATAGAGAAAAATGAAGTTTGTTAATTTATCGATTATTTGACGACGATTTTTAAATTTATTTTTCTCGAAGTTAGTTTCTCGTCAGTTGAATTGGACTATCTAACGGTGTGCTCCTTTAAGCATATAATGCTATTCGAAGAAAGTTATGAGCAATTAAAAAATATCGAATTTTGTCCGATTACTTTTGAATACAGCTGTATGTATATGATACAATTTTAAAAAAAAAATTTGTGTATTGTTGTGATTGGTTCGTGGTCTCTGGCGAATCCATATTAGAAGAATGTAAATCCTTAAGAGATGAAGATTAGGGAAGATACAAAGTTTTATTGTTTATGAAAAAATGTTTTTGTCTTGCTTTTTTTAGGCTTCTTTTTTCTGTGCTCATGTCATCAGACACGACAGTATGGATATTAGGTATGGTACTAAAACATCACGATATTCCTCAAATTTACCATGATAAAACTACGGCTTATCCACATATTTACCATGGTAAAATCATAAATTTCTCACCCTTCGGAACGTTTTTTTTTATTAATAGATCGGTAAACGGAAGGCATCCCCGACGTTTCTCTTTATTAAGAAAATACGTTAAAACGGAAGGCATCCCCGATTTTTTTTCTCTTTCCATTTGAGCTTTTTATATATGTAGAAAGTATAAACAGGACAAATATTAGGAAAAAAAATTATAAGGAGGTGTATTAGTATTTTTGTTTTTCTCATCGGTCAATTAGTACAATCATTAGGTGTTTTAAATCCGACGTTTCGCCAATTTTAATATTAAATTAAACTTCCATTAAAATTAAACTTGCATTAAAATTAAATTTTTAATTTTAAATTTAACTAAAAACTTAAAACATATCGACTTAAAATATTCAACATGGAACTATC
>JALJEE010003244.1:0-65379 GCA_023231475.1 Seison nebaliae | reverse complement strand
CAGTTCCTGGTGGTCCTGGTGGTAATGCAGTTCCTGGTGGTCCTGGTGGGAATTCAGTTCCTGGTGGTAATACAGTTCCTGGTGGTCCTGGTGGTAATACAGTTCCTGGAGGTCCTGATGGGAATGCAGTTCCGGGTGGTCCTGGTGGGAATGCAGTTCCGGGTGGTCCTGGTGGGAATGCAGTTCCGGGTGGTCCGGGTGGGAATACCGTTCCTGGTGGTAATACAGTTCCTGGTGGTCCTGGTGGTAATACAGTTCCTGGTGGTCCTGGTAGTAATGTAGTTCCTGGTGGTCCTGGTGGTAATTCAGTTCCTGGTGGTCCTGGTGGAGTTGTTTTGATAGCCGGTTCGAAACAGCCATGTACCTCAATATGTATCTTATTGAACTCTTTGTATTCAGGTTTATTGAACTTTAGTTTAATCTCTGAAATTAGTTTAGTTCTTGACGTCAAACCGTCTATGGGGAAGTTTTCCAAAACATTATCTTGGAAGACATATTTCGCAGCTCTACGTCCACTTCTTATGGTTCGACCGTTTTCGTCTTTAAATGTTGCAACAATTGTCTCCATGTTGTCATCATATATTTTAATAGAGTTTAATTGACTTGCTTTTATTATCGGGATAGTAATAGTTGCTTCTTCGTTCATTATCGTCGCACCTTCTAGATTAGTTGCTATTAGTTGTGGATTTGTAATGTCTGTTCCTGTTATTTGGTTTCGATCGATACCGTTAACCATGTCGTTAATGATTCCATCAGTTTCGTCGCAAACTATATAATATTATAGTATACACTTATTCTAGAAATTGGATAACCTGCGGTCGGTTTTGGAGGTGTAACTGGAATAACGTTACAATCTTCCTCGTCATCCTGATTTGGACATTGTATGGAATTATCGCATACTTCTTCGGATTTTATGCATAAAGTGGAATTTCTACATTGATACTCTCCAGTTGTACACCTACAGTTCATTTCATCGGCATTATTATCACAATGTTGAACACCGTCACATATTCGTTGGGGCTCAAGACAATTGCAAACGGTATCTACCAAGCATGCTAATTTACCTGTCTCTGAGCACGTACAATTCTCGCAATCTAGAAAGATAATATATTAAGAATTTATATTTAAAACTAATATTAACTTGTTTCATCAGAACCGTCTAAGCAATCGGTTGAACCGTCACATTTTTTATCCACAGGTAAGCATTGTTTAGTTGTATTTTTATCGCATTCAAACACTATATCTCTTTGATCACATGTTTCTTCACAATCCTGTTCATCTGAGACGTCACCAGTTCCACAATCTTTATTACCGTCACAAACCTACAAAGTAAATGGATTAGAGCTGTCAAATTAAAAAAGAAAGATATCGAACCCATGATTCTGGAATGCATTTTCCATTTTCACAAGGGAAGCCGTTACACGGATTGCAATCGATACACACTTCACAACCAATCTCATCTGTTCCATCTCGGCAATTAGGTACACCGTCACATCGTAAACCTTTGTCTATACAACCGCCAATATCACAAACGAAGCTATCGGGATCACATGGACATTTTTCTTCGTCACTTCCATCATCGCAATCTTTCACACCATCGCATTCATATTCTTTATTAATACATTGGATGGAAGATGCTGTGCCATTACCACACAGAAAACCGGTACATTCCTCACAATCATCCAATTGTTTATAGCAATTAACTTCACCATTTTTACATTGACTGAAATCGGAAGAAAATATTAAAATCATAAAATATAATTACTAGACGGAACCATTCGTAACATTTGTGTCGGAAGATGGCATTGGGAGTATAAATTCTTCCTTCAACTTCACACGGACATTCAGATTCCTTAATACATTTTCCTGATACGTCCTCGAAAGTACCCGTGGGACAGAAACAACCTTCCAAACAACCAACTGAAAAATAAGTGAAAAATTGAAACTAAGAAATTAGAATGAAAACCGTCTTCACAGGTATTATTGCCGCAAGCTTGAGGACAGTCTTTACCACATGCTTCATAAACTTTCCCGTAATCACATTGCATAGCTGTGGAAAGAAAAATTAAATTGAACATTTACATAATGTACTAAACGGCATAATTCTTGGGTACGCCAACGTACCGGATAGTTAACTTCGTTACACAATTCCCCGAAATTCGCCAATGCATCACACATACATTCACAATCGCCACCCTTGTCACAAGAACAGGTATCGAAAAGACAATTCGTATGAGCATTTTCCACCACATTCTCATCCAATTGTTGAATACAATAATAGAAAGGAGAATCTTTCGTGGCATCGACTGCTATCATGTCACATTTTGTATGTGCCCACTCACGCCGACCATCATGCCCCGCACAAGGTTGTGTCAAATCGAACATTGGTGGAATTTCTTTATCGACACATGTTCCCACTTGGAAAGCATTTGCCAAGTCCTCGATTGATGCGGCACTTCTATCTGACAACTGTGTATCGTCCTCAGCATTTCCATTCATATTTCCACAAAGACCTGATACTTTGCCTTCGAATTTTCCTTTGAGAGTCAAATAAATTCTTGTTCGACCATCCCATCTTAATTTGAAATCAGCAGTTCGAACTACCACAAATAAACCGGCAGTGTAAATAGTAACACCAGGTACAAGTTCATTTTTCACCAGATTCTTCAACTGTTTCATTTCTCCAGCACTTCCTGAGGAAAACTCTACATGTTTCCCTCGAGATAATTTGATGATGACATCCTTGTACGTCAATTTCACATCTTTCGTACATGTGACACCTTGAGAACCGCACGCAACGTTTGTCAAGACTATTTGGAATAATGGCATGTCAGCTTGGGAGGACGGTACTGAAGCGAAAATGTATGAACATGATCCTTGGAAAGAGAACCGTTTTCCGTCGAATGTCTGGTAATGGGGATCACCAGTGGCCGAGCAGGTCGATTCGCATTTTTTGGTGGAGCATTCCCATTTCCCGCTGCGACAATGACATTCGTTACATCTGATTTTAATTTTACCTCCATTTTCGTAACTGTCTCCGGCATAATGACAAGGGCAATCCTCTGTATTGACACAAGTTTTAAAATCGGCCCCCAATATTTGACCGGGTGGGCAAGCGCACATCTTTGCACGATCTCCACAATCCTTCCATGTGAACTTGTTCTCACACGCTTGTGGACAAGCGATGGCATTCTCTTGGAATATTTGATTAGCTTCACAAACGACTTGACTACAATCTTCCTCTGAACATAATAAACGTCCCGACGTACATTTACATTCGGAACAAGGCAACTTTTTCACACTATTCGCTGGGATATATTTCTTTGCCGCATTATCGTAACAACTACATTCACTTTCCGGTACACATTGAGAACCGTCAGAATTGTGCTCATCAACGAACATTCCTTCCGGACATGTACATCCGTGAATACAAGCGTCTGTCCAACAACTCGCACCTTCCAATGCGTTACCGTGACAAGAGTTTGTGCACACTTTCGCACATTGTTGATACTCTTTGCCCACACTTTCACATCGACCTCGATAATTCAAATTTCTACACTTCTCCTGATTATCTGCATCTGCCAACCAGTCCACTATCTGGTCGATACTTCCACATTCTTTCGCATATGACGAGAATGTGGAGCAAACTAAATCATCACGTTGGTCTTCAGTCGACGCTTGACAATAGTCACTCATACAACCCTTAATATATTCAGCCGGATCTAAAAATTCATTGCACTTCTTCCAAATTAATTTCGTTTTCAATCGGCCACAAATCAGCGACGCCTTAAGGCCGAGAATGGGTGACGACGTACAAGGATCAACATTCTTAGCCGATGGACATTGTTCGACGGATAGAGTATTAATAAAATCCACTGAACTAGTCTCGATGACACCTAAAGGAGAGAAAAAATCGTCGTTCGATTTCAAATTGAAAGTTCCACACAGACCCAACAATTTGTCTTTGTAAATTATGTTCATTTTGATATAGAGCCGATATTTATCCCACAGAATACGAGCACCTTCAAACTCCACCGATTTGAAGAAGCTCGTGATTTGACGAATAGTAAATGCATCGTCTTTATATGGTAATTCTCTGACGAATTGGGTATCCAACGATATCTGATTATGTTCCACCGTCAACGTTTTCCCTCGGAACATTATCTTAAAGTTTCTTATCGGACTGGCCGAATTCAATTTGGTGGTAATATAAGGAACATCTTCAACTCCATCCTTTCCTTTTACCAGAACTTTTTCACACTCACCATTTGAGACTACTTTGTACGAGGTAAAATCGAATGTTCGAATATTACCGAAACCGGTCAAAGTGCAAGTGGGTTCACATGTCAGATCGGTACAATCCCAATTGCCACCTTTACATTTACAAGTATTGCAAAGTACTTGAATCTCTTCATCCTTCTCATACGATTTACCGGAGTGCATGCAGGAACATTCGTCCTTTGCAACACAAGCATTGTCTTTGCTGGTATCGACGAAATAACCTTTTGGGCAGAAGCAACCAGAGGAACAATCCGAATGACAGTCGTCAATATGTGTCACTGCTTGTAATGTAGTTTGTTGACATGTATCGAAACATGTCGTAGCACAATCATCGAATTTCATGTTCTTGGGACAATCTTTTGGGCAGAATGTGCCACTTCTCCAGGAAACGGCCTTGAATGTTGTGGCACAAAGAGATCCCAATTTTTCGAATTCATCACACACAATATCAGTAATACCTTCAGCAGTTGCGTCACTTTGTGTCTTACTATCACATATGACATCGACACAAGACTCCAAGAAATTGGTAACATCGGACGAGGGCATTTGTTGTATACAAGGGAGAAATGGCGAACTTGGTCCACCTTTCATCCATTCACATTTGTTTTCAGCGAAAGCCTTCGCCGCCGCATCCGTGCATTCTTGGGGCACATATTTCTCTTCACAATTCTGCTTCAATTTCCATGAACGTGCGAAGTTGAAGATACTGGTCGAAGCGACACCTTGGGCACCTTGATCTGCATCATTCCACTTATTTCCGTCGTAGTCTCCACAAAGACCTTCCACTTTATTCTTCAATGACGTCTTCACAAAAACCTTCACTATCCATCGACTTAACGACCATTCGACTTTGACGTCGCGGTATGTGAGGACACGAACTCCAAATATATTCGTGGTCAACTTCACTCCACCACTATTATAAGTGCGAACGGCACGACCGTTCACTTTAACGTCAGATCGAACCGCTTCCACTTCCACGTTACCCAACGTCATTTTCAGTACCTTCAAACAGGTAAATAGATGATCGCAATTGACGAAATCCACGTTGATTTGCCAATCACCGCCAGATCTCAGAGAAGCCAATTTGTATTCACAACCACCGGTAAAACGATAATGTTTTCCATCAAACGTATCGATTCGGTTAGTTCCGTACAAATAACATTTCTTATATTGTTGCACAAACAGGAATGCACTGCTGTAGCCAATGCACATTAGCAGCAGTAATTTTGAGATAATCATCTTTTTCAACTTTTCGAAATCGACCAGTTGAAATAATGTTGTGAAATCCTAATCATATCACGATCTATTTATACCCGATCAACAAACGCCTACCCAACAGGTTTATTCTTTTACTTCACTACATCTTTTCTTACAATAGTTCCCCTTTTATCTTCCACTTTTCAGATGTTTCAATTCTCTTCATTTGCATTATAATAAGAAGGAAACAATAAAAGAATACTTTGCTTTCTTTTCTGTCTTCTTTCCTTCTATCAATATTCCATCCAACCATCCTTTCCTTCAATTTTCCTTCAAATCATTCCTTTATGATTCTTTACATAATACTTTCTCAACTGAATGACGACAGAAACTAATCATTCACTTATCGTTCATTTCAACTTTCTCACATCAGATAAATTTTTTAATTTTCAAGTTCTCCCAACGACAAAGGTGTTATGGTGGAATCATAATAATCCTACTCGATCAGTTTTTAGCATAGAAATTTTAATGACGAACTTTTTTTTATTGTTCGAACATATTTTTTTATAGGAAATGATAGCATGATCGGTCTGTTATCTCATGTAATGCTCGTCATTTTTTATTAATCGATCTTTAATCCCGGTAACGAGAAGAAACGCCATCATACGTATACTATACGTATTATCATACGTAAATTTCAATGAATAAATCTGATAATGCATTTCAATTTTAGAATGCTCATTCGAAAACAAATAATGGAAGGAAATATGGGAGAGAGTGGACAAACATTAACTAATTAAATTTCGTGGAATATCCAGTGTTCGTACAACGGTCGATTTTCTTTCTGAATCACCTGAATTCTTAAAACATTTACATCTTTAACACATTTCCTATTTTTATCATCAACTATTCCACCTAAAGGTATGAATGGTTAAAATAGGACAATGATACTTATTAGATCATTTACGATTGAAACTGTTCGTTTGAGACATTTAATATTCATTATCCTAATTATTTTAATGATATCTGAATTGCCAATTCTATTTTCATTCATCATTGAAAAGAAATTGTTGTAGAAAATGTATAATTCTTTCCAATTTTCTTATTTCTTATTTCCCTCATTTTCATCATGATCAAAATCATGGATATATTCAGAACTTTTCTTTTCCACGTTAGCTCATTGTTGATAATTATACATGTTAATACTTAACAGGAAAATAATTTAATATTGTTATTATTAATAAAAAAAGTGTTCGTACTTGCGATGTATTATCATCATCCATCATCACCAGTTCCATTTTGATGGAATAATTTGATTGATAGGAAATTCATTCGTTCAAGGTCCGAGCTGTCCGAAGAAAAATTTTAATTAATCATCCCAATTCGAAGTTTGATGGAGTTTCCACTTCTAAAATTTGAGCTGATAATTGATAATTAAAAGGCGATGGAAGATAAACAAAAATTATCGGTAGATATTGATAATTCTTTCTGTGTTTCTCTATCGAGCGACAAACAAGATTTGCAGACAACTAACTCTAAATTCAAATTAGGTTTCAACTATTCTCCTTCTCCCCTTAAACTTTTCAACGGGATTTAGGCCAAACTTTATTCAAAGTCATAAAAAATTTAAAACTGGTCAATTACCGATTTCCATCACCAATCCGATTAATCTATAATTCTTCAGTTCCTCTTCTCCATCTCATCAAATTCATTTAGTTTATTAGAATTTATTCGATGAAGATTATCGAATTCTCATCGAAGATTTCCTAATTAATTTCACTTTCGATTCATCGACTCAATTATTGAAATCGATCGAATTGAATAATGTTTTCCTTCTCGATACCATTCAATTGAATCGTAACAACTTCTTCATAAAAAATGGTGATGACAGTATCACTAAAATATCGAACGCTTATCAACAATTCGGACCGACGTTCCCTCCAAGTCTTTTTTTTCTCCTTTGTTTCCTTTCAAATTTTCCGTTCAGGAATCGATAAAAATGGTGATTACGTTCTGAAGTTCGAGAAGAGGATTAATGATGAAATGAATTGTTATCTCCAATTCTTCTTCGAACCACTCTCTCCTTCCATCGATACGGATCAATCTCATCAATTAAAATCCATCAAATTGAACGTGGAGATGATGAAAGATGATCTTAATAAGAATCAACTAATCAATTCATTCAATCAACTTCAATTATCATCCAAATTGGAGAATGACGAAAATCCGCTCATTCTCAAACTCATCACTTTATGGCGTGATGAGAACAATGAGAACAATCCACTCAATGTGAAAGGAATCAAACTGAGTTTCTTCGGTTAATTATCTCCAAAATTATTTCCTCAATTTAAAATTATTTATAAAAATCTTCTCCAACTAATTTTCTCATTATCATTTTTATGAATTTTATTAAGAATTTTCGATGAATTTCATCAAATTTCATATTTGAAATTTTTCCAAATTAATTTTATGTTGAAAAAAAAAATTCTAATTTTCTTCATTTCTAATTAGATTTGAATGAGAAGAATAATGATAATATTATTGATCGATTTATTCGATTTGGCGATAAAGCTATTCACGTTCTCACCATTCTCGGTTCGCCCGATAATGTCTATTATTCGTCGAAAGGACCGAACGATCAGATGCAAACAGACGAAGACGAAGTTCAATATTACTTCTACAACTACTTTGAATATGGACTAGTTTTTTTTTTTTTTCATGTACTCAAAGTTTTTTTTCACTTTGACAGGATCTGATGTTTGACACTCGAACACATTTATTACATCGTTTCATCTTTCACACCAATTGTCCGGCACATTACGATGTCGACACATATGAGATTTGTCGTTTCAACTTTGATTGTATCTCCTCCATCGATCCATCCAACAACGTCTCATACATTACGTTGGAGCCGGATAGTAACTGGAGAGAAATTGAACAAAAATTAAGACAAATCGATAACTGTGCGTTCAAATTAGACGATTATAAGATCATGGAACGTTCGCCCAATGTGGACACGTCGGACGAGGAAGACAACGAAATGGCGAGCAACCCATTCGGTCCTTCCGTCTATTTTGTGAACGAAATCGATCGAATTATCATCGAAGTTTCTTTCATTTTCTTCCTCATTTTCAAATACTCTTTCCAGTTCGTCAGTCGTACCATGTCGATCGCTTCGATTGTTTTATATGAAAATGAAACAAAAATTGCAAATTAAACGATTTTTTTCCTTTCCAACTCTTTTTATTTTGTAAAAAAATTTTTTTGAAATTTATCAATTTTATTTTTAAATTTCCATCTCGAATGATAATCGGATAATTGTCGGATAAGATGGAAGTATGTTAATAAGATTGACAGAATGTCAAATGGGACGGAGTCAGATCCATTAACGACTGATAAGAACGATCAGTTAATTTTATTGCGTATTCTTTGTCGATAACGGGCGCGTTATAGATGAAAAAACAAATCGCTGGAATGTGTGGCGAATATTTGATATGTCCATTTTCGTACAATTTAACTTGTACTTGTGCTCCAATGTCATTCTTCCACCGTTTACATGACGGTCGATTTTTTATGTAATTAAAATGAAATTTCATTATCATCATCTGATCATTCACGTACAATTCCTTCAATTTCTTCCTCCTCAAATTATTTTTCTTAAATTTGATTTTCGGCAATTGATTTGACGGCACACTCCACGGAATGATCAATTTACCTTTCTTCTGAGAATACGACCAATTGATGGTGTGATTGGGAAAGAATTGCACGGTAAAATTCTCTTCAAATTTATGAATTAATGAAATTGTGGGAAATTTGAATGGATGTGGCACATTTGGTACGCGCAGGAAACTTCGCGAATTGACTCGAGTTAAATTTTCATTTTCTAAATTTCAATGGAACAATTTGAATGGAGAGAAGCTGACTGAGAACTTTCTGTGTAAATGTGAATGTTTTTCATTTCGTCAAATTTCTTCTTTTTTCCAAATTCTTTCAAATGAACTTTCAATGAATTTAATCCCGTTCTATGGAAATGGTGCGATTGGAGATGTAACCATAATCTCGATATATTTCCATCAAACTCTTTCACATCATCTGTCCATTTGATGGATTGAATTAATTCACTGCGATTCGTTTTCTCATCAAATTTCTCATTAATCGATCCATATTCATAATCATTCAATATCCGTTCGCATCCAATATTAGGCAATTCTTTGAATTTTTTTGAAAATTTCCTTAAAACTTTCTCCCAATTTTCTAAGAACATAATTCGAATAAATTCAATAAATCATCACTCACTTCTCAAGTCCACATATTCCGTCAACCTCTTTAACGTTGTCGTCCGGTTATAACCGTAACCTGCAAAACCATCCAACCTATTCACATAAATAGAAAATTGAACTATTAAAAAATTTCTCAAGTTTCTCTCCAGAAAATTTCGGTACAATTTTTTCAATTATCTTCTTCAATTTCATGTCGGTTAAACTTAACGGATTTACGGAATCCTTCAGGAATTTATTCAGATATTTCTCAGAGAACACTTAAAAATAACATGTAGCAATTTCTCCTTCTTCAATAATTGAATAACTAGAAGAATTTCAAAAGTGAAATTGATGAGAAATGAGGAAACTTTTCGCCTTCTCCACTTTCTCCACATTAATAAATTTCAATTGGGAACTCTTCAAATCTATGTCGTTCTCAATTGGAGAATTGAGAATGAAATTAGAATGAAACTTTGTTCCAAAATCGCTCTCATCGTCTTCAGTTCGTCCACACTCTTTATTCCTTTCACTGAGAAATATATTGAATTCTTTCTCTCACTCCCCAACATTTCCTAATTCAAATCTAACGCGGCATCTGTTCCAATTTCACTTTGCCGATCAACAAAACATTCTTTAAATCTACAAAAAATTTTTTCAAAAAATTTTTTCAAAATATTATTCTAAAAGAATTCAACAAATCAATAATCGATCAAGAGCTTTTTGTTGACCGATCACTTTTGCTTCATTCGCCGTGATTGACAGAAGTAATTTCTTCAATATATTCATCTTTCCCATCAACGTCATATTCAAACGGTTATATTCTAAATCGGTTGATGAATCCAAAAAAAAACGGAAATTTAAACCATTATATTTTTCAAATATCGCCATCACTAAATTATCGAGGACGGTGTTGGTGTACGTGAGACTTCCATCTACAGACAATGTCATGAGAAAAGTGGGAAAGGAAAAAAACTTGTAATCGATGCAATCTTTTTATTGTCAATCAAATTCTTTCTTACCATTCTCAATTCTGGAAAAAATTTTGGAAATTCAAATTTTGAAGAAAATTTAGCAATTTTCAACTAGACGCTAATTGAGTTAATTCGCTTTTAGTAGTAGTGACGAAATTCCTTTCTTTTCTCACAATCGACTCTAGAATTATTTTGTGAAAAAAAAAATTTCGTTCAAAAAAATCTCGTTTAAATTTAACGAAGAAACTCCAATTGTTTCGATTGTTGTCCTTTGGTAGCGAGTTGTTGATTGAGAACTAGAAAGAGAAGATGTTGTCGAGTGTGGTTGAGAGAATGACAAACTGGTTACTAAATTCTTTTTAACTTCTTTCTTGTAACGAATTGTATCTTCTTCTTTCATCAAATCCAAATCTGTCCGAAACATTTTCATAAGTCTCTAGATAAAATTTTTAAAAAAATACCCAAATTCTTTATCGTCTCGTTATTCATGAAAGTTGTTGGTGTGATGTTCTTGTCGACGGCTTTCCTCATCGCTTCCACTTTTCGTTCCTTTTCTTTTATCAATTTATTGATCTGCTCCAAACTGTTCACTTTACAAAGAGAATTCGATGGAGTTTTTAATGGAAATGATGAGAACAATATAATTTCTTTTCCGCTTTCGACATTTGATAATCTTCAAATGAAATAGTTGACTGAATTTCAGCATGAGAGAACAAACCTTTCAGAGTATATTCATCTAAATTTTGTACTTTTTCTAATAATTTCTCTTTTCGTGCACTTTCTTCGAAATTAATTCGATAGAAATTCATTTAAATTTAACTGAAAAGGGAACCTTTGTGAAGTTGTCGAATGGCATCCTTCTTCACTTTCAATTGATTCTTCAACGAATAAATTTTCTTACCTAAATAACAATTTATATATATATATATCAATCTAAAATGATACAATCACCTAAATTTTTATTATTGGCTGAAATTCGTCGATATGTATTTTCTGCTTCATTTTCGTCTATTCGAATGGGAATGTGGAGAGTGGAAAGGAGAATGACCAACATTTCTCTCGTTCTTCCAAATAGCCAGTGGCTCGTTCGATCTCTCGTCTTATGTCATCGATTTCCATGTCTTCCCATCGAGAGATTGGTGAGAATTTAATTGAAATTTATTTAAATTTTATTATTTATATTAATTAAATTTAAAAAAATAATTAATTTAGGAAAATAATTTAATGTTGAACTTGTCGGTTCCAAATCTTTCTTGATCATATCTATTTCACTTTCTGAATGATAAACAAATTTAACTGAGTAATTTATCGAGTAATTGAACTAATTTTGAAATAAAAATTTTGATCTTTATTTAATTTCATTTGTCGATCACGAATGGCTAAATAGAAATATAAAGACAGAAATAGACAGAAAAGGAAAAAGTTCGTTGAAACATTGTTTGAGTATTTTGAGTCGATTCACTTTCTTCAGTAAAATCTGATCGATTGGTTCTGCAAATGATTGAAGACGAATAATCGAATACGAATGGAACTGTTATCAGAATCTAATTCCTTCAATCTTCTCAACCATTCTTCATACTCTAATTACATAAAAAATTTGAAAGATAAAATGATAATACTTCTCCAAACGAACCATATTTTCTTTCTACCAAAGTTTGTTGTAATTCATCCAATTTAATATTATTAATAATATCGAACTCATTAAAATCATTGGAATTATCATAATCATCATCTCTATATCCTTCATAATTACGATGAAGATTATTCATCTTATGAAATTTATTTCCATACTCAACAAAATTGTTCTTGTTTTTATTGTAGTTAATTTTCTCATCGAATTTATTAAATTTATTTCTTTTACCATCACTAAATTGGCTTTTCTCGTCGATATTGTTGTTGTTGCTGTTCTTCTTGTTGTCGTTGTCGTTTTGAAGAAATTTATTATAATTTGTTTCGTTAGATTTACTTTTAATAATTTCTTTATTCTCATTCAGTTCAACAGACAAATTTTCTTGGTCTTTCAAATTCGAATTAGAATTCCAATTATTCCGATATTTAATACTCTCAACATCTATTTTTTCATTTGAAGTAATCTTTTTCTGATCTCCTTTAAATCTATCATAAGTTGAATCATCCTTCTCAACATCAACGATCTTTTCATTAATTTTCCCAAAATCATCAATTCGATTCTCACCATCTTTTTTATCTTGATTTTCTTTCATTTCCTTCAAAACTCCACCTTTCTCTTCCATTTGCATTTGGAAAACTTTTTCAGTTCCAACATCATCTTCCTCTTTCTTTATTGATTCTTTTCCCAATTGATTTGTTTGTTGAATTTGAGAATTCGATTGAACAAAATTCATTTTTTCCGTTTTTTCTTTTGAGTTCTCCATTATTTCTTGATCATTTCCCATTTTAGGAATTGTCAATCCATCAAATAAATTGAGAGGATGTGCTCCGATTTCTACCGAAGTAAATGACGGTTTCATCGCCAAATCCGTTATCCAGGAGTTCTTGCCAAAAATTTCATCAAATGTCGAAAACTTTTCCTTATTTGACGGATAATCCGGTTTCTTTTCTGACATCTGAAAATCATATTTGTGAACTTTCAATTTTCCACCTATATATCGAAGGTTCAAATGAGAAACGAGGAGCAAATTTCAGAAAATAACGGAAATCATTTTCGTAGTGGTTCGATCTCTTATGTTTGTTGGAAATCCATTCGAATTGATTAGGAAAATCTGATGTCCTTTTTTGTCTTCGTTTCAATTTATTTTTATCGACAAACTCGATTGGCGAGTTCTTGAAACTTCTTCGTTTTTTCATCAAAATCTCTTTCAATTCTTCTCTCGTTATCGTTCCTGTCATCACATAATTTTAATGTGGAGTTTAAGTGACTACACAACTAGACGAAAGACAACTAACTCATTTCGGAATGTTTAGATGGGATAAATTCAAACGGTTCTTAAAATATGAGAAATTAAAGAATAATTTCGAAGGAAACTTTTCGTGAAAGGATATTCAAATGTTGAGATAAATTTCACTGGACTTTGTCGAAAAGCGTTATTGGAATGTAACACTAGAAATCAGAACGTGAGACATATCGACGAAGAACAACTAACGGAATTGTTGAATAAAAATCAGAAAGATTACTTCTATTTTCCTCATGGTGAATAGAGAATTCTTTAATAATTTTAAATTTTTTCTAGTTATTATCTTTCTTCCCGAAACTTTAGCAATGTCTTCTCATGTTCGGAAGAAAAAATTCTTGCTGATTCTTATCTATTACAGAACGTCTCCATATTTCTTCCCATTCACTATAAACATTTTTCAAAACTATTTTTTACCAATTTATATCATTTACTTCTACTCCCTTGTTAATTTCCTTCCACAATCTATAATTCTTATAATCTATAATTTAACTATTGTTACAAGGGAACTATTTAAATTTACAATTTATTTTCCATTAAAAATTAGAGTTACTTTTATAATAGAGTTTTTTTACGTACAACATAACTAAATTTGGCCTTCATAAATTGTGTTAGAAACCGTAAGTGAATTTAAAGACACCAGAAATGTCAAGATAACTTTTTTCAAAATATGGTAAGTAGATTGTCTTTCACGAGGTCGAAGGATTAGTCGTCTAATTTGAAAAAGACTGAAGGAATTTCTTCAAGTGAAAAAAAAGGGGATTGGTTAGTAATTGAAGTTTCTCCTTAAAATTCTTATTCTAGTATACTGTTCTCTTCCTTGGTGTTTTGTAATTGTGTGATAATTTGGTGTCCTAAATGAAAGTAGCAACTGTGTATTGTTGTACTTCTGATAAGATTCTGTTGCATAAGAAACCATTTTTCGTATCTATACTTTTTTAACTGATTTCTCGGTTTGTTTGGGATCTCAATGGAGATCCGGGCGATAAGTTTAGTAGATTTGCATCGCATAGTATTAATTATGGGAGAAATAAATTAAAAATAATCGATAAATGAGCAAACGTCATTTTTCATAAAAAAATTGATGAAGAAATAAAAACTAAATCAAAAATGTTATTGTCATAATTAATCGTAATAATTGACCATTTTGCACTAGAATTACGAATGATATCATAATGACATATATCTTGCTTAATAGGTTCGTTCTGAACAGTTTTCATTTTAAATTTTTAGCTCCACAATTTCCCACTTCTCAATGAAGGTTTCTTTACCATCCAAACTTTATCGATGGCTGATTAGTGTTGGTGATCGAACGTTATCACCATCATTGCAACAACGTATTAAATGGAATCATCCAGCTGGTCCAAAAACCATATTTTTCTGGTCTCCCGTCATGAAAACTGTTCGGCTTTTCTCTATCCTCTTCACAACTCATTCCACTTTTAGGGATTGGTCATTGCCGGTTTAAGCGATTATACGCGGCCGCCTGAAAAATTGAGTACTTATCAATCGACTGCTCTATTTGCGACCGGTGCGATCTGGTCGCGATATTCATTAATTATCATCCCGAAGAATTGGTTTTTATTTCTGGTAAACTTCTCTCTCGGATGTACTGGTCTCGTACAATTGGGCCGTATTGGATTGTTAGTGGATTTTCCTCCTCATTGAAATTTATCTAAATTCTCTTTTTTACAGATATAATTATGAAATGAGTGAAAAAGAAAAATTAGAAACTTAGAAAGAATTTTCTTTTTTATGACATTTGATAAATATTCTTCTCTTCATTTATTTCCTTATTCGTAGTTATCGTTTGCATTTCTATTCCTTCCAGATCTGTTTTTTCCAAATAGATTTTTCGAGAAAGTTCTCCGCTTCTCTAAATGACAAATTGCCTCGGCTCTTGTGGAGATGGGGAATGTTATAAAGATGAGAGAGAAATGAAAAGAAAATCGTTAAAATTTTTAAAATAAAAAATTTCATATTTCTCTTTAGGAAAAAAGAGGAATGGAAAGAACTTTGTATGAAATGTTCCAAACGACAATCTGTCCTTCGTGTCCACTATAAAGACGCAATGTGCAAGTTTCGCAATTAGTTGTTGTTGTTGTTATTGTAGATTGATAGATCGTGTTTTTTAGAAAGTTTCCAACATCGTATTAGATCGACAATTGGCAAATATAAATTGATCTCTCGAAATTCGATATTGATAGTGGATGTGTTGAATTCACAGGAAGCGATCTCACTTAAAAACGTTCTTCAATTGTATGAAAAGAGTAAATTTGAGAAACGTCTATCATTCAATTCCATTTATCTTTTTATTTATCGTTCGTCTTCGTTTATTCTTCATTTTCAATTAATTCATCCAATTCTCTCATAAAGATGAAAATGTCGTATCAGAAATGAGTGAACATAACGACATAATTTTCCTACCATTATCACATGTTTCTTTTTCTTCCAATTCTTCTGTGATAATATGGAAAAAAGATTTTCGTAGACATCGAAAAATGGAAGAGAACGGAAAATTATTTTGCCCCAATTCAACAAGCACAATCAAAATTGGATCAATTCTTCCAAATGTTTTCCAGGAAGGAGGAAACTCTCGAAATTGTGAAGTTTTTTACTTTTTTGAAATTATTTGAAATTTAAATTCAATTTATTTTATAACAGATTGAGATTATTAGTCAAGTTCGGCCGATTTCTCCAATCCACACAAATTGAAGAGTCGAATAATTTGGTGAGGAATTTGTTTGGAGAGAAAATGATTAATAGAAATTCGTGTCGTATAGCTCTCAGTGGTACATCGACCGATATGGCGGTGAAGACTATGACGGCGATGAGTATTGGTGCAGGAAGTAATATCCATAAACATGCAGGTATCCGATTCACTTTGATATTGGATGATTATTCGATCGATTTCGTTCGACCCTTAAGAGAAATTCCTACACGCGAATGTCTACTTTATGTGCATCATATGAAATTGAATAATAAAATTTTAAAGAATTGTAGAAAGAAATTTGATGATTTCCAATTACATCGTTACACAACAAGTCATATGTTGTCATTGGCTCATGGTAATTTCCCCACCGTCATCAATGCAACGATGAGAATCGTCGAGAAAACGTTGAATCATCAACGAAATGATAATTGTCGATTTTGTTGTGGTAATTGTGAAAAGTCGATTGATCAACAAACAACAACGACAACAACGAATAAAGAGAATGATGATAATTATGATAAACGATTTTGTTATTATTGTTTACGGTTATTGAACGATGACAAGGAGAAGATAAAGGAATTGTTACGATTCTTTCAATGCTCAAATGTTGATTGATTATTTTTGTATAGAAATTTATGAGAAATAATTTTATTTGAATAATAATAATAATAATAAAGAATGGAAAAAGAAACATTTGACGGCTTATAACGAATCGTCGTCAAGTTGTTCGAGTAGATCTTGAATCATTTTCTCTCCAGATGCATTCCCACCAACATCAGAGGAAAGGACAACAGGAGAAATCTTTTTTCGCTTTTTCTTCAATTCATTCATCATATGAGCAATGGGCGCAATTGGTGTAGATTGTGCTTTGATAGGTGAGAGATATTCATCAATATCCATCACTCCTGATATGAGACCACGTCCCCATTGAACGGAATGGGAGAATTGGTTCGGACATTTCTCCTCGTCTTCACTACATGCAGAATTATTACTGATATTCGATCGCTTTGTAATCGCTAAATGAGAAAGTTAGTGACGAGGTGAAATAGAAAATTCACTTTGTTTCGAAAACTTTCCTAGAAAAATGACAAAGAGAAATAATTATATTTAATAATATTAATAATTATAATGATTATAACGATTGCCGCTAAATTGTATGGTTTGTTTTGTCTTCGGTTCTTTTTTTAAAATTAATTACAATTGAAAAATAATTAATTGAGATTAATTAAACTTGACAACTCTCCAAGTGGTGATTGTGGTCCTTCAAATTAATTAATTCAAAAAAAAAAATTAAATAATTAGAAAAAAATATATAATTAATTCAAAAAAAAAAATTAAATAATTAGAAAAAAATATATAATTAATTCAAAAAAAAAATTAAATAATTAGAAAAAAATATATAATTAATTCAAAAAAAAAATAATAATTAAAAAAAATATATAATTAATTCAAAAAAAAATAATTAATTCAAAAGAGAAATGACGTTAAAATCTAACCCGTTTTCTTTCGTGGCCGTTCGACATTGTCCGTCACAAACAATTGACTACCGACTATTGAAAAAATGGTTTAGAATTGATGGAATGGAAAATTTAACATGTTGCCGTACCACTTCGATGACTAGCAAAACTGGACTGTTCTGTATCTGTCAATTGAACGAGTTTGTCAATTGAGAATAATTTACAAGAAATTTCTAACTCAATTGTGATTTGACTTTTCCTTTTGGTGGTTGTCGACCTTTAGAGGATAAATGTGGTTGAACTACCATCGGTCCTTTATTTGAGGAAATTAAAGAAGCTCTTGAACTGCCTTGATTAGGTTTACTTCCTGTCAATTCTTTAGCTATTTAAGGGGAAAATGAGAAGGAAATTTTTAAAAATAAATCTACTTGTTATGGTTGTGTCACTGAAGAATTTATTCCGATTAAGTTTATCCTTCTCATCAATATCCTCCTCAAATCTCTCGACTGACCAACAAATTAATACTTGATGCCAGATTAACGAGCCGATGCCAAAGAGTAAACTCCAGATATATAAATCAGCTGGCAGGTTTCTCACCATCACCAATCTCCCACCAATATAAACGATGATATGCTAAAAGTTTCGATGACATAAAAATTTGAAAAATTTGAAAAACTTGTAGACTGAAACAACATACCCAGATGATGACGAAAATGTAACTTTTGTGGAGGCCGATGAAGATGTTTCGTTGTCCCCAAATCTTCCGAGCATTCAACTCGTTGAATAATGTCATTAGAACGAATGTGTGAAAGATGAATGTGTAATGTTCGGTGGGTGTTGAAATAAAAGTCTCTTTTCGATTACTTGCATCGACGACCAGAAATATCGTCGGTCCCACAAACAAGATGATTAATGTGACGATTAATTGATAGAATGAATGTCCGAGAATATATTTGATAACTGATGGTGATAACAATCGTCGACTACGACCGAACGGTTTCCTCTCTAATAGTTCCTGTGTGGGAGATTCGGAAGCGAGAGCTAAACTCGCCAGAGTGTCCATAATGAGATTGATCCATAAAATTTGGACAGCTCTCAATGGAGATTCCCCCAAAAAACATGAGCCGATAAATGCCAATAAAACAGCCGTCACATTAGCTGTCAATTGGAATTGTAAGAATTTGGTGATACAATCATACACGTTCCGTCCCCATAATACCGCTTTAACAATCGATGCGAAATTGTCATTTGTTATGATGATATCAGAAGCATCTTTAGCGATATCCGTTCCTTGAATTCCCATGGCGAAACCGACATCGGCTACTTTTAAAGCCGGACCGTCATTCGTACCATCGCCCGTAACCGCCACAATCTCCTCCTTATCTCCCACTCGACTCGCAATCGCATGTTTAACCAAAATATATTTGTCCACTGGTTTAGCACGAGCAAGTACTCTCAAATTCGGCCAGATTTGATCGAACAATGTCTGAGAAATCACATTCTCTACCGTTATCCGGTTGATAAATTCACTTCCATCTAGAACGAGTTCGTCGTCTTTTCCTTCTAAAATTCCACATTTTTTCGCTATCGTTCGTGCCGTATCGATATTATCACCCGTCACCATCCGGATGGTAATTCCTGCTTCATTACACAATCTTATCGATTTGGGAACTTCATCACGTACCGGATCCTCAATGCCGACGATGCCGATACATGTCAACATATCGACCACACTCGACTCGTCCTCCCAATCCATCACTTGTGATTCACTTTCTTTTCAAAAGGAAAATTTGAAAATTATTCGAAAAAATTATTTATCAGAATGAACCAGTAAACATTCGGTAAGCTAAACAGATCGTTCTCAGTCCGTCATTCGTCATCTTATTTAAGACGTTATTGATCTTCTCTCTCTTCTTCCCATCGAGAGCGTCACGTTTTGCGTCTTCGTTCAACGAATATTTCGATCTATATTGATGATAATTTGAATTGGACAAATTAAAATTTGAAAAAAATTGACTTGGCTAAAATGATTTCTGGTGCACCTTTCATATAAAGAACGAAATTGGCTTGGTTGTTAAAATTGACAATGGTTCCCATATATTTGCGGTCGGAGTTGAACGTGTAAATATGAAGATGACCACTTGGCGGATAGAGCGAGCGAATATTATCATAATCGAAATTGAAGTGCACCAAAAGACCGAGTAGGGCACACTCCGTCTTGTTTCCTACTTGGACAGCCGGACCTTCCGCTTGTTTGATCTGATATCATCAAAATGACGAAAATAAGGAAATGAAAAATTTAAACTAAATTCGTCGTATAATTGGAATTAATTGCAATGCATTGACTGAGTAGCGGTCGAATTTTCGCCGGTAATTTCTCGGGAATTTTTTGGAAATATTCTTCTGTTAAATATTGGAAATTTCTCGTAAGAAACGAAAGTACAAATAATTAAAAAACCGTAAATGAACAATTGAACTACAGTCATTCGATTGGTGGTTAAAGTGCCGGTTTTATCCGAACATATCGTCGTTGCATTTCCCATCGTTTCACATGCGTGCAAATGCCTCACTAAATTATGATCGTACAACATCTTCCTCACTCCATACGCTAGGGCAATTGTCACGGCTAATGGTAAACCTTCCGGTACGGCCAATACCAATACCGTAATTCCGGTAATGGTAATTTTTACTAGGGATTGATAGCTATTGTTCGACCAACTCTTCTTCCCAATAACATAATCATGAATTGCTAAATGGATGATTAATGCCGTCGCCGTCAATAGAGCGGCCGCTAATCCAAAATATCCGATTCGCAACGCCAACTTTGCCAATTTCCTTTGTAAAATAGATTTCTTCGCTAAACTGTCCTCCAGAGTCTTATTGAATCGTTTCGCATTATTTGGCTCTTCCATTAAGTGGTCTAATGAGACTTTCGGATCGATCATCAACCGATAAATGAGACCGGCTTGAGAATTCTCTCCCACCGCCGTAATAACAATTTTCCCTTTGCCTTCCATCACAGCCGTACCTTGAAAAGATTGGAATAATTTGGAAAATTTTTAATAAATTCAAACATATTAACTAACCAGATAAGACGATTATATCGTTTTTTATCGATTTATTTACTAAATCAGATTCGCCTGTTAAACTTGCTTCGTCAATTTTCAAATTATTATTTTCAATCAGAATTCCGTCGGCTGGAACGATATCACCTAAAAATCGTTCGAACCAAACCATTCAAAAATTATTTATACCTAATACCGTCACACTAACCATATTGCAGGTAACAGATGTCGCCAACTAAGAGATCTCTGGTAAGAATGCGGATCGTTTCCCCATGTCTCACCACCGAGAACTTCTCTTCCTCCTTCATTTTCTCTTTCAAACTTTTGAATTGTTTCTCTTTCACATAATCATTACCAGCCGTCACAAGCACAACGATGAGAACGGCAAGAAAGATTGCTAAACTCTCTATCAATTCGTCTGTATCATTTTTATTTTTATATTATCATACGAAAGAAAATTTTAACATTTAGTTTGTGTGGCGTCATGATCTTCGGTGTGGTAGAAAGACAAACCGAAAGAAATTAAAGCGGCGACAAGTAGAATGATGAGAGTGAGATCTTTCATCGCCTCCCACATCAATTGGAGGAAACTTCGACTTTTCGCTTCCGGCATCACATTCCGCCCGAATTGATGATATCTTAATCTCAATTCATTCGGATCGTCTTCGATACCGATCGTAGACGACGTTCGAAGTTTTAACAAGAATTCTTCGATAGAACCGTGGTCGGCGTAGAAGGATTCGGTGCCGTTCCTCCCCCGTCTACACATCAAATCTTTCAAATTCTCCAATGTTATATGTTCACATCTCCTTTCCTCACTCTCCTCACTCCTCATTGTTTTAACTGAATGCTCCATTTGAAAATTGCGTTAAGGAATTCTCTTCACATATTCGAATGATGTGGAAATGCTCAAAATATTTTTGGTAATACCGCACAAATTTTATAAGAATTTTCCGTTGAAACCGTTCGGTCTCCCTCTAAACAAAATGAAAAATTTGCAGGTCAAACTGACAATCAAAATTTTGTTATTCGTTGGCTCCTCCTCAAAAATATTTCCTTCTCGACATCATTAGCTGGTCGTTAGGCAAAATGATTATTGTCTCAACGAAAATAATCGTTTTAATTCGAAAGACAGATATGTTCTTAATATTATCATCTCTAATCTCTAATTTGGGGAGGAAGGACCTTCACTTGACTAGTTGATGGACATGAAGGAATTTTTTAGAGGAAAATTCTGAGAAATGCAAAAACTCGTTTCTATGGTAACGAGTAATTGACGTAATTATCTATATTTTCAATAACTATTTTCCACTGGACTTTATTTTATGTCTGACCCAAATCACCATCTGTTTCATTCCATCGTCTAATCTCATTTGCTAACTCAATAATTATCATTCGTCTCGATTGATGGTGGATTAATAAAACCATTTTTTTCCTTCCCTAAGACATATTGGAGACGAGAAGTGTTTTCACTCACTTGGAAAGAAAAAGAAAAGTTTGAGAGGAAAATTAATTTTTTTGAATATTCTCTCCAATTCAAAAATGCAGTCGAAATTTCAGATTAATGAAAATGATTTATAACTTTATCATCAAACGATTCATCAATTCGTCTTCCGTCAGAAAGGGAATCATCCAATGGAGATTAAAGTTTTATTTAATTGAAAAAATAATTATTTCATTATTGGGAAAAGTAACGGATTGTCAAAACAGTGGACGGAGAAGGGACCATTAACCGATTTTCCTGATTGGTCTTTCTCGGAAGTGAAACGTGCCGTGCCCATTGGCAAAGGACAATATCGTCGACGATTGGAACAAGAGAATTTGAGAGTTCTAATTTTTGTCTTTTACACATTTTAATGATTAAACTATTTTCAACTTTTTAGATGACGAAACTAAAATTAGAGGAACAATTTAACTCGTTTAAATCAAAATAAATTTATTTTTATTCAATTTCTCATTTAAAATTCGTGTTGAGAGATGGGAGAGAAATTCTCCAAATTATTTCGTTGAAGTTTGGCTTATATTCCAAGTGAGTATTGTTCGCACGAATAATGTGGAAGTAGAAGAAATTTCTTCCAGTTACCAGTTGAGCGGTTTCGAGAAATTATCTAACATTATAATATAAAGGAGCAGAAGAAGAATGATGGGAAAACAATGTTATTGAGAATTACACAAGAAATGACTAGTAATTTGTATATGAAAGGAAGAGAGAGAGAGAGAGAGAAATTACCGATAAGTACGAATGACCGGAGTTATATCCCCAATTCTAGAAGAACACCTATGGACTCAAAGTTGTCTACATAAATACTGTTACATAAAGCATAGTTTGTAAGTTCAAATGTATAACATTAAACACTTGATAAATGTGTAGATATATGGGAATAGCAGCATAAACAACAAATTATGTGTGCGTGTTTGTGTGTGTGCACGTATGTGTATATGTGTGTGTATGATGGAGAGAAAGAGATTTCTCCCACCTACTTGTACGTGAGGGTAGAGACGTATATCGAGTCAGATTGATATGTGTACGTCTCTATGTCCACACACACACATATACACATATATACACACACACACACACACACAGAAGACGGATGTATGTACATACACATAATTATGTGTATGTGTTAGCGATTGTGTCGGTATGTGTGGGTATTGTGTGTGTACGTAAGAGATGCATAAAGAATGCTAAACTGCTAATCGAAAATACATTTTTTTTTCATTTTCTATATAAACAAATAATTGTTTGAGAGAATGTAGTTATGTGGATGTACTGGACATGCGCATTCTTTTCCGTAATACTAATAGATTATAGTAGTGGAAGAAGAAAGATTGATAATATTATTATTAATTTCGTGTTAGAATGTTATTTCCCCTAGTTTCCTTCGAAGTCATTGCGTATAACTTTGTATCTACCCGGGCTGCATGAACTTAGTTATTACTCCTCTACTTATTCTTGTCTCGTAGATGATCAGTACTAAATCATATTTGATTGTTCGTATCATTTAATTATTCTTCTCTCCTCCCAGAGAAGCAGTTGTTCTTTCCAATTATATTATTTCATAATGGGACAATTCATCTTGAGCTTGAGGAATTATTGGAGAAGAAATATTAAACGATATAATATATCTCTCTCGACTTAATGTTGTTTAGAACGAACGAATTTTCTTTTTTATTGGGAAAACATATCGAATAATGTTTCCTTCATAGCTGACACAACAACAAATTATTCTCATCAAGTAAAACTTTCTCTCATCGAAAACATCATCCCTCCACTTTCCCCGGGATCAATGTCTCAACAATTCCCCGTGTTTTCCCCCTAAAATTTTCTCATTTACTAATCTATTTTGTGTGAATTGGGTGGAGGAGGGACGAGAGACGGACCAGTTACCTCCCCATCCCAACGAAGAGAATTAATTGAATTTCGTTGAGAAATGTAAATAATTGTCGGATGGAAACTACGAGTATCTGTTAATAATATCTTCTCATCTCCCTCAATTCTCTCTCTCTCTCTCTCTCTCTCTCTCTCTCTCTGTCACACAATCGTCACTTCTCTCACCACTCACTATTATTATCATTCTCTTCGACTAGATTATTGATCATATGTATCGATTAGCTGATTGTTTCATAATATAATTCTTCGCCTTCTTCTGTCACGAGAGAGCGAGAAAATCAGAAAAATTATTTTTGAAATTTGTAAATAAAAATTCATTCGAACGAAACAGGAAACATAATCGTTCTCATCGAAGTTGTCGTTGTATCCGTTGAATAATTCATCTCGTCAATTTGGAACGTGGAGAATTGAGTGTGTGTGGTAGCGAAACTGGGTTGTATAAATACTAAACCGAAATCGAGTCGATATGTTAGCAAATCGACAGAACCGTCATTTGATGCTGAGCAGGAAACACCATTGTCACCAAATGAGAATGTGGAGAAAGCAGACAAGAATGAAACGACGTCTAAATCACAATCAATAGTCACGCCATCCAAGAAGAAATGTTCCATCGATTATGGATCGAATGAGCGGAATAAATCGCGTCATCTCTCTATCGTCAACGACGACGGTCGTCAAATGAGTTTGGAATACGAGATAAATAACGAAGCGAAAACAGATGTTGTCCGAAAGATGCTTAATGGGAAAGATTTCCGATTTTTCCCTCCAACATTCACCAGCGAATATTTGTTGATGTCTGCTTCCAAACTCCAAATCAATTGTTACATTATCGGCAATTTGATGAAAGAGGAATTTCTCCGCGATCATTTGCAGGACGTGTTACATCGTTTCGGATTCCATGGTGAGATTTTGGATTTGTCGAGTCGATTAGAGAATACGGTTTTGAATAATTTACTTTGTCGTGAATCGGCCATCAAACGGATCCGTTATTCGATGGCTTTCCATCCCACTCTCTTCTTCATCATCGCTAACAACGAGTATGAAGGTTTGCCCATCATGCCGTTGGAGAAGGGGAAAGTGAAGGGTTTGGACGACTTCTATTACGATCAAACGGGACATTTGCGTTCGTCAGTCGAATGGTGTCGATTCAAAACGAAAGTGGAGGAGTTGCCACTCCAAACCGAATACACGTCATTTGTCGGTGATGTATTGAGAACGATCATTACGGAAAGAACTGATTATGCTCATACCGTTTTATCTGATCTTCACACATTAATCTGGTTTCGAAATGATACGAATGATTTACTTCCTGAGGGAGAGAATAAAAAAATGCAATATAATTTGAATGAACAATCAAATTTGCATTGGGAGGAAACGATAACGTTGTTAGAAGAGAATGTTTTGGAAGAGAATTATATCGAATATGAATCGTTGGGAACGAGCGGTTTCCGAGCATTCAAACAGACGAAAGATGACATCCATCAATTGAAACAACGTCGTGGTAGTGTGGGAATGAGTAATCATCCCAATTATTCGATTTCCAAAGATAAATTCTCATTCTCTCGTCAAAATACGATGTCAATCGGTAACATGAATGATTTCTCTTCTAATCTCTCATCATTACTCTCCTCTCTCATTAAAGAAATGACGAAGAAGTGGAAGAATCTCCAATCGTCATCCGTTCGAACGAAACAAATGCCTACACTCCTCCTCCAAGAATTATATGCTCAATATCAATTCCATTCGATCGATCTGGAACGGATTAGTGAATTTTATAATTTCCATCAATTTCCTTCATCCGTCATTGATGAATTCGATTTGTTCGCACAAACTACTTCCTTTCCCAATGTTCTATCCGTCGCCACCAAACTGGTGATGGGGAAGAGAGAGATGACTGAATTTGAAAATTTCACTCAACTAAATCGAATCGATTTATATCAACAAATTTTACTCATTCTCATTTATCATCTTCTGCGCAAATCCAACAAATATTTCCTTCTTTTCCGATTGTTCAGTGTAACGGACATCTCTTCCACTTTCCACACTCTTCTCTTCACTCTCGTTTGGCAATTGAGTTATCTGGTGGATGAGAACGATCCGTCAGATATCTCCGATTTATTGTACAAATCTCAATTGGATATCGAACAATTGTCGATCTCATTCGTCCAATTCGCCACGCAATTACATGAGAAGACGAATGAGAACATTCTCATTCTCATCAATTTGACAAGCGACTCCAATGACGCTTTCAACACTTTCTCTAACGTCATCAAATCTTCCAAATTCATTCGAGTCATTTACACAAATTTAAAATTTCCATCGTCGTCATCAGCGAATAAAAGTCTCATCGATCAATACGCATTAATTGAGAGTGAAATGAAAATTTCACCTACCACATATCGATCATTGGAGAGTATTGATAAATGGTTGAAACGAAGTAACGAATGTGCATTTGATATGCGTCAAATCGAGCCGAAATCATCGTTGCCGATATTGATGAATTTGGATTTGATCACTCAATTAAAACGAATTTACTTATCCTCCTATTTCTATCGGCGTCAATATTATACCGATCTGGAAAATGATGAAATGTCAAGAGGCGACCATTCGGAACAAACGGAAAATTTCCTGTTAAAATCGACTCAGGAAGAATTTGTCTATCCAAATTCTTCTTCGATCGCCTACGAATTTAAAAGGACGGAAGAGAATTGTTTGGTAAATGATCGAAAAGATCAATTGAGTAAATTCCGTTTGTTCCCCGAATTCACCATGACGATGAGTAATGTGAAGAATAACCGTCGAAATATCGAACATACCATCCTCCCCATTCACACGACGAGATGTGTGGCGATGCAATTGTGCGATTCGGTGAAATTCGAGAATCGGAAGAATTTGTTCGCCCATCTCCAACCATCTACCTACTACGCTTTGTTGTTCAATGAGAAATTGCTAATTTATAATTCTGATAATTTTGAAAAAATTTATGAAATTTCATTCGAGATCGAATCGAAATTCTTTCATCCGGTCATTGTCGATGACGATATTGGCAACGGTCTCTCCTGCACCATACTCAGCAGACAAGGCTTCGTCTCCATCATCTACGAGGACGGGACGGAACGGATTCGACCATGGCTCCAATTCTGTCCGAACAGTTCCGTCGAGTCGTTCCGATTAATTGGATTTACTCAACTCGTTTGTATTTCTCGTAATCGGATGAACGTGCAAATTATCGATGTGGAGGACGGACGAATTATCGCCACATTGAAAACGGGAGAGGATCGATTCCTCAAAACTTTACATCTTTTCCAACATTGGGCGTTGTGTTTGGAAGACTGTAAAGATCCGGCACGTCTTCTACTTTGGAATTTGCAGACACATTGTCTTTGTAAAGACATTCGAATTCCACAAGTAGAAGATCCGTTGTCACACGTCGCTCAAGTATCTCCCAACGGGAAGTTCTTTGCCATCGCTTCATATCGAACTGTCCAAATGGTGAGATATTTCGGATTTCTCATTTTCGATCTGGAAAATAACCGTTTCCAAGATCGTCGAGTGACATTCGAAGTGACGGAACGATTCGATCCCATCGCTCTCAAATGGAACGACAAGAGCGACTACTTTTTCGGCTCGTTCAATGACGGAACAATTGTCATGGTAAATTATTTAGGGACGTATCTCTCCATTTTACGATGTCGGGGATTATCGTCACCTTTCATGCATCTCAACGTCATTCCTTCCGATGATAAGCTTATTGTCATCGCGTACAATCGCGAGAAGAAATACGAATTGTTCACACCTGTTTGTGTGTGGGAGGTGAATAGGATCAATCCACATCTCTCCCACGACAGAGAGACGGAGGAGAACTTCGTCGAGAATGTCATCATGTACGAGCAGGTGTACGGCGTTCTGGTGAGCGACGTCCACTATCGAAATGATCAAGTCGTCATCTTCAACTATAATCAAATGTCGAAGGAAGCACGCTTAAGCCACACTAATTTTCTAGAATAATCTACCAAAACTATTCTCTCGATGGACGACACGCATCTATTTGGCGAATAGTAGAATAGTTTCTCATGTTGTAGTCCTGCCCCCCCTAAAACAACACATGTTGAGGTGAATTCTATTTGGAAGAATGAATTATCTGTGACATATCTTCGTTCAATCTTCTACCGTATTTATTCAGTATTATGATTATTATTATTATTATTATTATTATTATTATTATTTCTTCGATTTCATTCACTCAACACACCGTTCTTGTTATTTATCCATATAACAACAAACTCTTCTTTTACTACACCATTCTTCTTGTCTTCAAATACAATAATTATTTAATGCTTCATTTCTCTTCTCTCCATATTAAACTCAATTACTTTGTCCATCCTAATACCTAATACCTAAAACATTAATTTATTGTTTACTAATTACTATTTATTAGATTAATTATTAATACTATGATTAATACCTGAAAGTTTGACCAATTTAAAAATACCTGAAATTTTGGAGAATATTTGAAATTTTTAAAAATATTTAATTTATGAGATAAAAAGAAAAGTAGAAAAAAATGATAAGTTATTTCACTTGGTAATTGAATAAGATCAAATGATGTTTTCATTACATGTCTCTAATATGATGATTGATTGTGAGAAGAGCAGTTTGTGTGAAAGTATTCAGATAAAATTTAGATTTTGATTGAATGTTATGTCATTGGAATTGAATCATTATTTGGATGAATGATATGGAAGGGACAAGTGAGGAGATGATGAATTTTTTTTTTAGAATTTTTAGCTGATATTTTATTTTCGATAATTCAATTTTTCTCCTTATGTTCCCCCACATTGTCATTCATTATTGAACTCATATAGTTTGAAGATTGTGATAACAGCACAATTAGTATGAACATCAATTTAACTAGTCAATATTTAATTTTTCGAAAAAATCGATGTACCGCTTCCATCGATCGGGAATATTCCGATCGGTCACAATTGATGGTTATAGTTTCTTCTTCTATCTCATTCAAATTTCATATATTCTTTCAAGATCGATACCAGTTGTGATAATAATGTCATCTTCTCACAAATGGACAATGCGTTAATTCTCATTCTTCTCTTATTCATTTGGAATCATTTCCATTTCCATCAGATTAGTCCAATTTCACACAATAAAAGAATTAGCCGATGCTGTTCATGAGGAAGGTTCAATTACTTCTTCTATTCAATAGCCATCTCTTCTAGTGGAAAGTTTAAGATGTAATTTCAACGATTGTGATGATACGGAGGTGTTAGATCAGACAGACAATCGAATTTCTCAAGTCACTAAAGTTCAATTTTGAAAATTCACTTTTCTCATTTCTCTCAAAGAAATTGAACGACATCAAAATTATGGCGATGAAATTCAAGAAGAATGAACGCGTTTCTCAGAACTTCCGCGAGAATTGTTACATTTACATCAACAACATCATCAAAGTCGAGGCACCGAAACTTCAAGCATTGGAAGAAGCTAAACTTTATCGTTAGTAAACGTTTCATGAGACGACTCCTTCATCTCTCCATAGAATTAAAACAGAAAAAGAATCTCGTACAATTCGATGTTAGTCATAAATTTCATTTTCATCAAAAAATTTCCATCAGAAATTTCCTTGAAAAATTTGAATTTTCCATCAAAAAATTTCGTTGAAAAATTTCAATTTTCTTTCACAAATTTCCTTCAAAAATTTGAATTTTCCATCAAAAAATTTCAATTTTCTTTCACAAATTTCCTTCAAAAATTTGAATTTTCCATCAAAAATTTGAATTTTCCATCAAAAATTTGAATTTTCCATCAAAAAATTTCGTTGAAAAATTTCAATTTTCTTTCACAAATTTCCTTCAAAAATTTTAAATTTTATTTTTAATCAAAAATTTCGATAATTAAATGATATAGGATGTGGATGAAATACTGAATGAACAACAACGTCAAGAAGAAGATTCGTATGATAATCGATTGGAACAGATGGAAAGGAAGAGTTACACGTTGGAGAATATGGAAGAGCGAAGCGAGAAGATAACGGACATTGTGAAGAATTTGGAGTCGCTCAATAAGATTTTCGAGGACATCTCCCAAATCGTCATGGATCAGGTTAAGAGAGAGATGATGTCTTTATTAGTTTGTTGAAGAATAATTTGTGAAATTTTTGAAAGGGATCGATTCTGAATCGAATTGACCATAACGTGAGTCGAGCAGATGACGCAGCGAAGAAAGCGATCAAAGATCTGACTCGATCCGTCAAACTTCAGAAGAGAAGTTGGAAGATGAGAATAATATTAATTTTATTTATCGTGTTTGTTATTCTTCTTCTCATTCTGATATTTCGCAAAACATTTTGAACGAGTTTTCTACACTAAATTATTCGTGCATTCTCCGTGCATTATTTGTGCATTTTCCTATAAACCTCTTTGAATTGTTCGAGAACGATGAATGTGAGAATTGTGTGTGGACCGAGTCGGATAAAAGCGGGAGTGAAACCCTTGAACCACGCCGATGGTCCTAATGCCGCCACTTCCTTTATCGTCACCATCAGGACGCTTTCGTTCTTCAACGTCTGCGTCACCTGTCGATTCATCAATCTCGTCTTCAGTACATCTAAAGGCATCGTGATTATGGTGGCGACTACACCTGCCATCGACGACGCGGTGAAATGGACAGTCAAATTGTCTTTAGGGAAAATGGGCTGGAAATATTTCATGAGAATAATTTTGAATTGATCATAAAACGCCAATTGTCCGATCGTTATCAATACGGCTCTCATCGATGCCATTGTCGATCCGCGAAATGCTGATGTAATTCCTTCATTCCGCACCACATGATAGAGACCGTGTGGTCCATGACGATAATTACGACGTTGATCCATCGGTAATTTGATATCGTTCTGCATTCGAACATTCACCAAATCGGGTGGTGCACCGATAAAGCCACCGGCAGCTCCCGCCAAACCGGCAGTGAATACCATTTTGGGAAAGGAGAGATGTTTCCCATCTTCCGATATTTGTGTTTTGATCGTTTCATAAATGCCGAATCGACTCGTCGAATATGTCGCCTGACGCATAAGAGAAGCAGAAAGACCATTATAGAGTGCGAGAAATCCTTCGTTCGTCACCAAAGTCCTTCCCATCCCGATGAAGCCCAATTTGGTCGATTGTTGGGTCTGCAAATGCACTTTCAACGTATCGAGAGGATGAGTGACACATGCAGCACACATGGCTGCCATTCCTCCAAAATACCATGGCGTCTCATTCTTCTTCAACGATTTACTCATCGATTTATTCATGTTTGCCTTTTTTGAAATCTTCTAAATAAAATGAAGTTTTCGCGAACTTCGGATTCCGAGTTATATGGAGCAGCTTAACTTTTACTAAATGTTATCAATGAAAATTAATTTTTTAAAATGTCTTATGAGAAAATTTATTTCTCTTCTTTCTCGTTCGACCATAAAAAATAGAATGTTTTCCTTCTCCCCCTCTCATCAAACATCACACTAGTCGGCTCATTGGAACTGGGAACTGAAAATTTGACAGGTCAAATCTTGAAGGACTCCTTCCAATTAACACTCACACACAAAAAGAAGGGAGGGGGCAGATGTGCACGAGCATATTGTGCATAGTAATGTCACGCTGGAATAATCACAAACAAATAATTTCATTTGAACTATAAAATTAAATTTAAATTTCACCAAATGAATCATAACAAATATCATCATTCTTTCCACTCATCGACCTCATTGTTGATGATATATCGATGTTATTTTTGTAGGAGAACTTCAAAATTTTTAATAGAGTAGAAAAATAATAACATATGGCAATAGACAATCATACAGACCTTCAACCAGCTGATAATTTCTTCCTGATTTCTTTCAATAATAATTTCGTATAAGAATGTTTCGGATAAATCGATTCAGCCATTTTCGATGAGGCGTAACTGCCCTCGATATCGCCCAATTGATACGACACTTGTCCAGCATTGTAAACGGCTTCATATAACCGAAAATTATATGATCGAGCCGTTTCGAACATGGACAAAGCCTGAACAAATAGAATAATAAGCCAAAAATTAACATTTTCAGTACTAACCGTGTCAAGTCGACCCCGTCTCAATTCGAGTACGCCCAAATTGTTGTAGACTTCGCTTGATTCGGGATTGTAAGCTAGAGCGATGCGTAACGATTGATAGGCTAATGACGAGTCTCCATTTGCCACGCACATTAAACTGATGTTGTACCAGATGTCGCTCAATTCGAAATCATCTTCCGCCAAATGTATCGCTTTTTCGAAAGCTGACACAATCAGGTCCCATTGTTGTGAATAGAAACAACAAAGAGCAATGTTGTTGTAAACGGCACTCTTCTGTATACCCATGAAAAGGAGACGACTATTTGGAATGAAAAACGGTTTTAGTAATATATAATTTAAAAAATTTTTAAATTTAAAATAACTTGTAGAATTTGAGAGCGACTTCTGGTTCGTTGTTGTAGAAATAATGATTGGCGATACACGTCATGGCTTCGATGTTGGACATGTCGACATTCAGTACAAGTCCATAAGTCTCGATGAATTTGGAGGTATTATTCAATGACTAAAAAAAATAGAATGAAACGGAATGGGAAGGAAAGAAAAAGTCACTTCATAAATCCGTCCCAAATGAGTCAAGAGAATGGGCTGTTTTTCATGATTCTTCAAACCGTCCGTATAAATCTCAATGGCTTTCAGTGGTTGATCGATATAAATGTACAATTTCCCCAATAATAAAATCGTCTCAATCATCGTCTGTTGTTTTAATGACGATTCGAATTGTCGTTGTGCCTCCTTCACCATTCCCAATCTGGAAGAATGTTTTAAATGAATTGAATAATTTAAATAAAATAATTAAATTTAGAGGAATTAAAAAAGGAAGGAGAAAGTACCTGAAATAACATTTGCCCAATTGAAGTTTCCACCACCAATCTTTGAATTTTTTATATTCAGACGCTAAAGCGGCTAATTGGAGTGCCTGTGAAAGAGGAATGATGACGAAATGGGAATAAAACGAACATTTCGAAAATCATTGTCATGATGGAAGAGATAAAGGAATAGAGATTTGCCTATCGTTTCGTCTGTCGAATATTTATGATAATTTAATCGTGAGGCATTGATAAAGGGACTGTCTGGTGATGAAATCATCGACGCCTAAATTAATGAGATGGTTTATTATGGTAGGGAGAATGGTTTAATGGAAACCGTTCCAAGACGAACATATCTCCCGATAGATGATGATAATGGTCTGGCTGTAACACCACGAGCTGTGCTCATTCCATTAACTCCCATTTGATTGGCAGCACTACTAACAGGTCGAGCCATACCGCTGGTGGGTCGACCGACTGCCGAAATTGGTCTATCCCAAAAGAAAAGTAGAGAAAGTGTTCGAATACACTAAAAGTAACTTCGCTCCAGATGTGATATTGGCCGTTCGCAACGAAGTGCCAAGTCGTGGAATCGTAGCGATGATATTATCATCGATCTTATTAATGATATTCTCCACATCAATTTCCGTTTCATCGATATAGAACTGTCTGGTAGTCGATCGAACTTTTAATATCCAAATAGCCTATTTAAACGAACATTTCTAAGATCACTAAATGAGGAAATAGAATGAACTTTATCGAGTTGATTCCTCTCCAATAATTTATCACAAATTTTCGAACAATCTTCATATCGACGCTGTCTATATGCGTGCAATGCTTCAAACATCAACGACATGATCAATCCGTCAATTCTTTCCCAATGCCATTGTTATGGTAACGAGAAATTAATAAAATTTTCAAGAGAAGAATAAAATAAAATTTTTAGTTTTAAAATTTTTTTTTCAAAATTTAAGTTCTTAAAATATAAAATAATTGGTAAAGGATAAAAATCTTTGAATTCATTTTAAAATCATTAAAAGACGGTGAGATAAAATGGAAAAAATTAAAAAAAATATTCGGAACTTAAAATTAGGAATTGAGAATTCGTTAATCAGTTTTCGTCAGTTTCGTTGAAGAAATCGAAGAAATTATTTTTCCGTCTATTCACATTCGTGTTCACCATCAATTTTAAGATATTTGTGAGACGCACTTCGACATATCCCTCCACTTTCTTCTGTTGTTCAATTAAGAAATTTAAGAATTTGTCCACTTCCTCATTATTGCCGATATCACCGTCGTTCAGTTTGGAATTGACAATGTCGTCCATTTTAACTTGACTGACTTTACTAATGTAGAGTTCGTGAAAATTGACGAGGAATTGGAAGAACTTCCTCCAAAAGGTCGAGCAATAACGAGGGGAATCGTCGAGAAAGATTTGAAGGAATTTATTTCCGATTTTCACGAGTGATGTCTGAACTTTCTGCATGAGGAAAATGAGGAGAAATTTCGATTCTTTAATGAAGAAGTTGCAGGAGAAAATATAAGCGAGCCAGAGATCACCAATCGATTCCAATCGATGAAGATATTTAGTCATCATCGGATATTTATCGATATGATCGTCGCATGTCCATTTAGTCATTTTCATAGAGAGTAACGAGAAGTTATTAAGAAGAATTTCCGCGTCATTCAACAGATAATCAGATAATTCGATCGATGACAATTTGTCATCCGCTTTCTCCATATTGAAGAGGATTTCCGTCGAATTGATCAATAACAGAGTTTCAATATATAATTGATAGAATGACGTTTGAATTTCATGATCTAACGAATAAATATAATCGTGAGCGAGTAAACTTTTCTTCCTCATCGACAACAGATTGAGCAGACGGAAAACTTGACAATTGACAATTTTTTGAATTGAGTGGAAGAAAAGTGGAGTGAGTGGGAAAGTTTTCAAATTTCCAATTTCGTCTTTCTCATTGAAAATTTCGATGTTTAATTTATTCGGAATATTTGCTCTCTCTTTCTCCTTCTCCATCGAATTGTCATGTGGATTGTAATTTTGAGAGACGTAGGATAATAATTGACGGATATTTTTAGTTTCCTTCGAATAATTTTTCGAATAGAAATAAAGTGCTTGAACGGGTGCAATATCTGTCAACATGATCTCGTTCAATGCTTGGAATTGCAACGAATCGACATCATCATTTAAATCTTTCATATAATTCACCGAAATACTCGACCAATGATGAACGTACATTTTGTAGAAGACGTTGCCGAAATTGGAGAAATTTTCTCCAGTTTTCTTTAACTCGAATTTGTCGATAATCAATTCGCTCGTCAAATAGACTTGGAGAGCGGTAATTAATTGATTGAAAGATCGATTGAAGAATCGATGGGAGATATGCGACTGTAATTCATTCACTTGTCCCACACATCCCAATAGAATGGAAATCAATTTGAATTTCGATTTCTCTTCAAACACTTCACATTTCGATTGACGTTTGTCGTGTTTGAAAGCGATGAGAGAACTGATGTCATCGATGAGGAGATGAGGATAATAATAAGAGAGAATTTCATTCAATTCATCCGAACATGTCATCGAGAGCAACAACTGCTCCATCATTATCCACAATTTACAAGCGGACGCTCGCAAATACAACAACATCATCTGATGAATTGGCTGATACTCTCCATGTTTCATATATTCCAATTCACTCAATTCCTCGTAGGTCTGGGTGACGGTTTTCGAGAAGAATTTCCCGATCGAATCATGTTTCAATACTTCGTCCGGCTCCTTCACTATCATATCCGTCAACGAATTATTCATAGCCCCAATCAAATTCAATCGCTTCTCGTCACTATACGTCGTTGACAACTCATCATACTCCTGATAATATTTCTGGAATTTTTTCATTTCATCAGATAATACCGAAATAAGGGGCATCTTCACGGAATGGCGACTTATTGAACGAGAAAGAAAAACCGTGAATCTTTTGATGCTACAGCTTCAATTTTAATATGAATCTATCCGAAAAAGAAAGGAACTTTATTAAAATTAATCAAACATTCTTATTAAAGATAAGCTTAATATATTTAAAATATATTTATCTTCATTTGATTCTTGTCAATAAATTTAAAAAAAAAACAAAAGAATAATTATTGTCATTTTTCGAATATTCACTTAAAATATCATAAAAAATAGTTCGTTAGTGATGAATAAAATAAAATGTAATTCTTTAAAATTGGAAACAGATCGATAAAATATGTTTTTAGACGACTTCTCATCAATCCATCAATCCCAACTGAAATTCACAATGATTCACAAATTTTCAAAATTAGATTTAAAAGGAATATCAGATATTAAACACATTTCTATTAGATAAAACCAAAAAAAGGGAAGGAAAACTCTATAAATTCGACATTCGTAGAAAGAATCATGACAAAATCATAGTATAGGTCATATGGTCAAAATGGAGTAATGTTATATGGAGATTATTATTCGGAAGAAATTCTTCATTAAACCACATTGGAAATGGGAGAAGAACAATACTTATATTAGAACAATCAACAACATTTTCCAATCAAAAATTTACAAACGACAAATTAGGAAGGACGAGATATTTTAGACATTGGGTATTTATAGTCAGGAATGGACGATTTTTTCTAGAATTGTCGAAGAGAAGAGAACGATTGAGAGATCTGAGAATTGAAAGACACGTAATTAAGAAGATGGATAAGGGAAATATGGGGAAACTAATATGAGCAGTTTGAAAAGTGAAGAGATACAACATTGAAATTAATGAATATTTTTTGAAAAGGAAGAAAAAATACTAATTCGTGATAGAGGACATGATCAAAAAGCAGATGAAGACATAGTAAAAGAAACTTCTATTCCTTATCTGTTCTATCTCCTGTATTTCTTCTAATAAATAAATAAATAAATGTATTTTTAGTTAAACACACAATTTGGTTTATGAAAAATAGAGGTGAAATATAAGCCGAACTTTCGAAATGAGTTTCTCTCGAATAATTCAAGAAAATAAATTGTGGAAGGAAAAAAGATGGAAGTAAATTTGAAATTGCTATATAATAAATAAGGGGAATTAATAATAATTAAATCATTATATATCAATGAAACTGATGATTATGTAATAATCTATATGATAATATAATATGGAAACAGTATTCTTTATTGAGAAAAGAAGAATAATGGTTGTTCTGTGGAGCATTGTGGAGTTGCAAGAAATGTTTTTTTTTTTGATCTTCTCTTTCATATTTCCCTATGAATTTTGCATGATTGCTTCCTATTTGTCTATTGTAATATGAGTTCGTTTCATTCTTTCTTTTCATTTAAATAATTCGACAAAGCATAACACGAGTATTCATTTTCCAATTGTGTCTTAATTGTGTCAATTGGAATTACAATATCTGCATTTCAATGTGAAATGTTGAGAGATTCACATTTACACTGTGTTTATGTGTTTATATGAGTTAGAATTGTGGAGAATGAACGTGTCTTTTTGATTTGCAGTGTGAGAGAGAAAGGGGATATGAATTTTTCTATAAATAGAGAGAAGTTGAAATGGGAGAAAATCAATTTCATTAATTCATTCATTATAATTAAGTTCTTTGGATATCTCTTTAGATTGATTTGAATTAAGTACATCGCATCGAATACCGTGCTGTGAGTTTATGAAGGAAAGTTGAGAGATTTATGTTGAATAGGCGTCAATTTGCATATGAAGGTATTCCCAACGTAGAAGAGGAAGATAATCAAAATTATTTTTCTTCATCCTCTCAATCATCAACCGTTAGCGACCGGTCATCGGACGCGAGGAAGTATTTGAAAAAGAAGCGATTTCTATTAAGAAATTCTCTCCGACGCATGTCCGTTAGTTTGCAACGTCGACACAAACAACATTCGCCCATGGGAGAGACTGTACGAGAGATCATCATTGGAAAGACGGAGTATGAAGGGAGATCGTATCCTCGAAATGTCATCGACAATCAAAAATATTCAGTTTTCACTTTCATCCCCAAACTCCTCTATCATCAATTCAAATTCTTCCTCAATTTTTACTTCCTCGTTATGGCCCTCACACAATTCATCGAGGTCATTCGTGTCAATTATTGGTACACATATTGGGGTCCGTTGGGCTTCGTTCTAACCGTCTCCGCTATCCGCGAAGCATTCGACGACATCAAGAGATGGCGAAGAGATTCGATGATCAATCGGACGAAATATAACGTTCTCCACAATTCCAGTTATCATTTCATCGGTGGACGAACACCAAACGAGGAATCAGACGAGATCAATTGGCAATACAAGAAAGCTAGTCAACTGAAAGTGGGCGACGTTATTCGAATCGAGAAAGAGCAACGTGTACCAGCCGATTGTATTCTTCTCAAAATTCTCCCAGACACCTCACCAAATGATCCGATCATTTCCACCGTTTCTTCCACAGAAAACGGAAATGATCCATCGTCGTCATCTTCCACAATTCTCTCATGTTATGTTCGAACCGATCAATTAGATGGTGAGACTGATTGGAAAGTTCGATTACCTATCAATCATCTTCAATCATCAATCGGTTTATCCATGATTGTTGATAGTCGAAACATTTTGAGAATTCAAAAACCTCATCAAGATATCCATTCGTTCGAGGGTGTTTACGAACGAATAATAATCGATATGAACGACGAATTTGAACATCTCGATTTTTCAAATGACCAACAACATCAACAACAACAATCGAGTAATATAATTCGACAACCGTTAACGATCGATAATACGGTATGGAGTGGAACGGTCGTTGCCAATTGTTCGATAATCGCCGTTATTATTTATACGGGGAAGGAGACGCGTGTCGAATTGAATAGTAATCAACCGAGGAATAAAGTGGCGAAAATTGATAAATTGATAAATTTTCTTACCAAAATTTTATTTATGGCCGTAATTATTCTTGCTCTAATTCTCATTTTTCTTCGCGGCTTCTTTGGCAAATGGTACGAACATTTCATTCGATATATTCTCCTATTCTCCTACATCATTCCCATAAGTCTTCGGGTGAATTTGGATGTGGCGAAAGTGGTTCATTCTTGGTTCATTTCACACGACAAAGATTTATTACCAAATGCTGCTGTTCGTACGTCGACGATATCGGAAGATTTGGGAATTATTTCCTACGTTCTCACTGACAAGACGGGCACATTGACATGTAATGAGATGAAATTGAAAAAGATTCATTTGGGTTCCATTTATTTCACTAATGATTCTATCGACGATATTCGTGAACATCTCATTAATTATCTCACTCAACAATCACAATCAAATTTAGATAATTCAATTCTACGACAATCATTAGTTGATCGTGTTTATCATTCAATTCTCTCCATCGCTCTCTGTAATAATGTCACTCCGTCATCATCTCTCAGTTCAAGTAGCGGCATAACAAACACGGATATCGATCTCGATCAATTGACATATGAAGCATCGTCACCTGATGAGATCGCCCTCGTTGAATGGGCCGCCAAATTGGGAGTGGTAATGATTCAACGATCATTGACGACAATTTCCATCAAAATAAATTTTCCTCAAAATGACAATTGGATAAAATTTCGAATTTTGAGAATTTTTCCATTCAAAAGCGAAACGAAACGAATGGGCGTCATCTTGCAGGAAGTACATCCAAATCAGGAATTGGGACAAATCATCTTTATGATGAAAGGTGCTGATCATGTCATGCAGGATATCGTTCAATCATCCGACTGGTTAAATGAGGAGACATCCAATTTGGCGAGAGAGGAATTGAGGACGTTAGTGTTTGGACGACGCATCCTCACCAAACACGAATACGACGACTTCTCTCACGAATATGAACGATTAATGAATTCGGTGACGGTGAGTGGCGATCGACCTCAACAAATTCAACGATTAATCGAACGAGTACTGGAAAATAATCTCGAATTATTATGTTGTACAGGAATCGAAGATCGTTTACAGGAGAACGTTCGTCAAACTCTCGAGACTTTACGACATGCTGATGTTATTGTGTGGATGTTGACCGGTGACAAAATGGAAACGGCGCGATGTATCGCCAGAAGTTCCCGGTTAGTTCATCAATCGGCGAAAATTTATCAGATGAAAGAATTATCGTTAACATCATCAATGAATGAATTGATGAGAGAGATTATTTCATTCCGTTCATTATGTTTAAATGATGACGATCAATATCATCATATTTCCTCATCAGATGGTGGTGAACAATTCAAATCTGTGAATAATTATCAATTTAAAAATATTAATAATAATAATAATAATAATATTAATAATAATAATAATAATAATAATAATAATATTAATAATAATAATGAACATGTTCGTTTGAATACTCAGACGAAGGAGGGCGTTTTATCACTCCTCTACAATCCAACGATGATGAATACGAATAATGATTCAACGAATCAATTCAATTCAAAAATCGATAATTTTGATCTGAGAACATTCAATCGAAATCAAGACGGTCGTCGCACAATGAACGATACTCGCAACATTCACGATATTGGTGGCACGCAATTGAACAGTGTGGCACTCGCCATCTCCGGTACCACATTGGAGACGATGTTACAAAGATGTCCATTCGATTTCGCTCGACTCATTCTTCAATGTCCAACGGCTGTCGTTGTCGCTCGTTGTGCTCCTACACAGAAAGCGTTAGCTGCCGAATTTCTAACGAATTTGAAAGATTATTCACTTTCTTCATTAACCATCTTCCAACAACAACAACAACAACAACAAGAACCGCAACAACAACAACAACAACAACAACAACAATATTTTCAACAAGATATACCTGCATCATCGAATACCCGTCTCGTAATCGATGTACAACAACAGAATAATGAATTGGAACGACAAGGGACGAAAGTGAATCCGTCATTTCAGAATCGTAATGAAATTATTTGGAGACGTCTCTGGTTCAATATTATGAATTCATCACTCTTCTCTTCTTGTCCGATGTCATTCCATTTGTGTTGTTGTGTTCGTTGTCTGTTGTGGAAGAGATGTTGCAAAGGGAAGAAACAACAACAACATAAATTACGTCAATATTCATCATATCAGAATCAGTCGGCTCAATCGACGAATGTGGACGAATTGATACAAATCGATAAGAGAAAATCTTCCCAATATTTGGATGGTGGCGAAGAGATGATTATGAATAAAGGACGTGATCGATCCATCGACACACCATCCATCGACGCACCATCCATCTCACCATACAACGAGATCACTAACATGATCATGTTGAGTGAGCATCGATCACGATTAGATGGCACCGTCGCTGCCATCGGTGATGGTGGAAATGACGTTTCGATGATTCAAGCGGCGAACATTGGCATCGGTTTAGTGGGAAAAGAAGGCGAACAAGCCAGTTTGGCGGCCGATTTCAGTCTCATTCAATTCTCTCATATCATTCCCCTCATGCTGATTCATGGTCGTCATTCGTACAAGAGAACTGCCTCACTCTCTCAATTCGTCATGCATCGTGGTCTCATTTTAACAACGATTCAAATAATTTTCTCTCTTTTGAATCATTACACATCTAAATCATTATATCCTGGACTTCTCTTAATCGGGTTAACTTTTTCCAATATCATCACAAAACGGTCACAATATCATTATATTTTCCATAGATATGCCACACTTTATACGATGTTCCCCGTCTTCTCTCTAGTACTCGATCGCGATATAACTAGTCAAATTGCCTTGAATTATCCTCTCTTCTATAAACAGATTAATCAAGTTCAATTCCATCTTTCTCCTCTCAATCACTCTCTCTCTCTCTCTCTCTCTTTGTGAAAAGGAACGACCGTTATCGATAAAGACATTTCTCATTTGGGTCATCATCTCCACGATTCAAGGTTTGTCTTCATTTACGACACGATTAATCTACTCTGGAAATTATTTAAATTATTCTTCAAATTATTATTTTTAATTATTTTCATCATTTTGATTTCCTGCAGGATTTGGCATCATGTATGGTGGATGGCAATTATTGAAATATGACAAAGTAGATCATGTAATGTTCGATACTGCAAATAATAATGAGATTGGTGAAACGACTAAAAATCAATTAATTTCATTGACATTCTCTGCACTTATACTCACCGAATTGTTGATGGTTGCATTGACGATTCGAACATGGCATATTCCATTAATGCCATTATCTTCCTTTCTTTCATTATCCTTCTATCTGGCAACAATTATTTTTTATCATCAGTATTTCGGTTTGTATTTCCTCCCATTATCATCTCTTCCTCACTTACATTTCTGTCTTTTTTAGATCATTCCTTCATTCTATCCGGTGCCTTCGCATGGAAAGTAACAGTTCTCGTTATTCTAACGTTAATTCCTATGTTCATTTTGGTTGTTATACGAAAGCGATTCACTTCGCCGGCAATAGCGAAATTGATGAAGATTTCCACTTACTATTAAACACAAATTAAACAGTTTATACACAAATTATAGTTATCGGTGAAGCATTATTTTCTTCCTTTTTTCCGATGAGAATAATGAAAATTTTCTATCTCACCCAACAACCAATTTGAGAGAAGGGAAGAAAGAAGATCTCTAAAATATTAATATATTCCTTAATATGATATTGGGAAGCAAGACGGAGAAAAAACCATCAACACATTCCACTCACACCATATCAAGCGATCATTTCTGTTTTACAATATCTTTTTCTTTCTTTCAATTTCACATTCATTCCAACTACTCGATTGCGAAACGAACTAACGATCTTGCCCCCCTCCATTTTCTCCTTCAGATCGATAATCAATTAATTTCATCAAAAATAAATTTGAAAATTAAACTAATGTTATCCCGAATGAGAGAGAGAGAGAGAGAGATAGAGAAATAGAAAGGAAGTGAGAAGATGAATACTGATTTCCGATATCTATTTATCTCTCCTTCATTTCCATCAGTCGAAACCATCATAACGGAATCGATCGATATTTTGAAAGAGAGATGAATTCATCGTCTAATTCGAATGAGATGGTGGTGGGAGTGGTGGTGGCGGTGGAAGGAGAACGATTAAAAATTGTGGGTATGTAATTTGTGTTTGGTGAGGGGAGGGGGGTAAAATATATGTTGTGAAAAGCGAATTTCTTGATCGTGGGGATGGTATATGTGTTTATTGTATTGATAGCTTGAAGCGGCATCAGCTCACGAAGGAGGAGATGGTGGTGTTGTTGATAGTTGATGTGATAGCCAGAAGGAAGGAGAAAGAGATGGCATAGAGGAGCGGAAGAATGAAGATAAGTTCGCCAAAACGGAAAAAGAAGACAATGAAGATATTGGGAATTTTGTAAGAAGTATAATTGGAATTCAAGCCAATATGAATGAATAGAATATTCAATTTATCATAATCATCATTTATCTTCTTTTACAATTATTTTTTTTTGGAGCAGAATAAAAAAATCTTTTAAATTTTCTTCAACACAAATAATCATAACTTCATCATTCATGTAATACATGTAGGTCGGGAGAGAATGAACATGAGAATATAATGAAATTCATATAATTCTCTCCACTCACTCACTCACTCCCTTCCTCCTCCTTTTTCTTCTCTTCGGTCGCCCGAACCGACTTCCTATGTGTAGATGGGAGAATGAAGAAGAAAACAAAAAAAAAAGAAAATTAGAATAAATAGAGGAAAGTAGTTCGGTTAATTTAGGAAATGGAGTTACGTAAAAGTCGGGGGAGAAGCGAGAGAAGAGGCACATTATGTAGATGAGGAATAGGTTGGAGAGGAAACGATAAATTAATATAATTTATTTAATACAATGCGCTGCCTGATGATAATGATTATCATGAGTAATAGTTGCGGTGGTCGATGCAAATGTGAATGTCACCAAAATGAACTTATTCCAATTTTGATTCTCTTCTTTTCTTCTTCCACATATTTCCCCTACTGTCTGTCCTCATCTTCTCATCATTCTCTTCTTCTGCTTGTCTGTTTCTCCGTGTGTCTCTCTGTGTGTTTGTGTGTGTTTGTGTGTGTTTGTGTGTGTGTGTGTGTGTTAATGGAATAAATACTACGATAATGATGACATATCTCTATATATACACACACACACACATAAGTATCTATGTAAGTCTATCGACATTGTCTATTTTTTGGGGGGGAATTTCCGCGTCTTAATTAAAGAGAAAGGGGCCGAAACGGGCGAAGTAATGTGTCGAGTTGTGCTTGTTCTCAAAATGATTATTCCATTATTTCAACTTGTTGTCGCTCGTTTCTAATTAATAAAATTTACTTCGGCCCATCCATCGATGTGTGTCTGTTTACACATCTATTAACTTATCAGCTAGTCGAACTGGTTCCAGGAGAACGATGGAAATCTCGTGTGAACATTTGGTGTGTGTGTGTGTGTGTGTGTGTGTCGAGAATTGGCATCTCATAAAGAAATCGATTTTGGTAGTTCTATAGCGATGAAGAAAATTGTTGACCATTTATTTCACTATCGACGGTGGAGAAAAAGACAGATGGAGAAATCGATCCGTATGAGAAATGCTATGCTATGCTTATCAATGGAATGATTGTTCATTTCCACAAATACCGAATAGTTGTTTAATATGGACATTTAATTAAAGTTGATGATGCGGTGAAGTTCAGGAGGTAAAATTTTGAGAGAGACAGTTGGACCGATGTAGCACACAATTAATTTTGGAGTGAAATTCTCCTTCTAATTTATATTGATTGGAGCAGAATGTAGTTAATTTAGATTGATTGATATTTGGTGGTGAATTGAAAGAAAGAAAGAAAGAAAAAAATAAATAAAGAAAAGTCTTTTCGTTTTTCGAGAGTGGCAAAGTGAGAGAGGAGGAATTTGTTTTATTGAAGAGTCGATACGGAAAGAAGAAGTTTTCTCATATCTTTTCGTTCTTTGTATCAAGTTCTTATTCATCTTCTACTTCCGTTTTTTTGTTTCCAGCAGAAAATTCCCCAACTTTTTTCATCGATTTTCATTCATTCTAGACTTTCATTCATTTCTCACAGCGAGAATTATTCATAGAATAAACGAGAGAATTTGATGTTGGATAAGTCGAGTGTATTTTGATGCGAGATAAGCTTAATCGTTTCTCGATTAGTGAATTTCGAAGGAAAATTTAGTGAGAGTATAAAGAAGAGTAAATGGAATATCATTATCGTTAAAACATAATGATGATGGAGAATAGTTGACTCAATTACCAATAAGAGAAAAATCGATTAAGACAATTTGTTCATCGTAAAATTATGAAAGAGAATTGTAACGACGAAGAAGACGACGAACGACCGTCAACGAACCATTTATTAAATTTATCCAGTCAAACGACCTTACTCAATGCGAATAATCATGTTAACGATCGACGACAAAAACAACAACAACAACAAGAAGAGAGAGAACGAAAATTTAATGAAGAGAATGTTGATGATGGTCGGTTGAACGGCAATGAATTTATTAGAAGATCGAGAGAAGAGATGAAGAATTCGTTCGAAGAGATCTCTGTCGGACATGATCGTTCATCGTCCTTTACTTACGCTCAACAATTACAACGTCTCCAAGAGCAACAACATCAATTGAATGAGAATGGCGGTGGGACGAGAATGATGGTGAGAGAAGAGGATTCATATGAAATTGAAAGACAAGCTAATCTGAGAAAGATCGACGAAGAAGAGATGTTAATGATGTTGCGGAAGAAGAAAGTGGAGAATGTGAACGAGAATCTAGAGAGCATGTCAGTTAAAACGAAGAATAAACAAGTCCTTCGACGACCTCAATTGATTTTTGGTCATCCGAACACTGACGAATTGTCCCCGAAGAAGAATGGGAAAGGGAAGAATGTCCATTCAATCATCATCAATGTAAATACTTTGCGAACGGGCAACGAAGAATTCTTCTTGGCACCTGGCACTTTCGATGATTTGATGGCGAATACGGATTATAATGAGATATCTTCCATTCTCGACGAAAAACGATTGGCGAAAGAACAAATGAATGAGAAATTAAATTATCAATCAAAATTCGTTCAGAAAAGACCGAAACATCGATCGATCGCTGACGAGTTTATGACTAGTTCCATGACATCCACCACTCGACCTACACGATCAATTTCCGGTTTTAGTAAAACACGATACAACAACAACAACAACAACAACAATAATAATAATAATAATAATAATAATAATAATAATAATATTGGTAGTATGACTCCGATGAATAGTAATAATAAAATGCATCATAAAAATTTGACGTTAATGATGGAAGATGAGAATAAAACGGAAAATGATATCGATTATTCAAATGAGAATAATTCAGATTATTCACTTTGTAATCGAACAGTTGAAAATTTCATGAATTCCCAACAACAACAACAACAGAATTATCGTCAATTGAAACAACAACAACAACACCATCAACAGTATAGACATCAACAAAATCCATCAATGTCGACGACATCTCATCATTCGCGTCCCGCCTCCATCACACCATCAATAACATTACCACTCAAACAACAACAACAACAACAACAACAACATCAACAGAATGATGGGATAACTCATAATCATTTCTCATCCATCAATCATCCCACTATAGCCATCGCCAATTCATTGAAGGCGGAAAAGGATTTCATGAAGAAAGATTTCGTTCCATATAAAGATCTCATACGATCCGCCTATCGAGAGAAGAAGTTAGAAGACATCTCATTTGTCGTATGTGATGGTGATGTCGATCTCGAACGAGTTCTCACCGATCTTTCACGAATGGTCGCCCCCAGTCGTCTCCAAGTCATTGGCACTCCCATAACCACCAGACGACGATGGTCTAAACTACAGAAACATTTCTCTTGTATCTCGTCTCGAACTGCCACTTAATTCGTCCCATATATTGTCAGCTTTTCTTTTCACTCATCATCTGATGCCATATTCGTACCAAAACAAACAATATCAACACAATACCAACACAAAATAAAACACAATATCAGCACAATAATAACACAATTATTCATAAAGACCTTACAAAAACTTTCGCAGCTTATTCTCCTCCCAAAAAAAAAATCTTTGTCCCAAAAAACTAGTTTTTTCTTTTAAATTTTTCTTCCACATATCTGCTTCCTTTACTCTCACCACACACACACACACACACACCCACACACACACACACTCACACATACACATCCACACACCTACACAAACTATGCCCACGGTACGAACATACGAGACGAATTCGAAGGAAACTATTTAAATTGATGAGATTTTATGTCGATTAATCATCGATTCTCTCTTAGTCTATCTATCCGATTTATTCCGACACCAAACGATTTCTCTAAATCTGTACTCAAATTATAAATATCGATCCCAGAACTATTCTCTTTTTAAAAAAGTTTCGATTTATTGTTAATTTTAACGAAGGAAGGAACTCTTTCATTTTGTTTTCTCATAAGCGAAATTTGTTTTATTTATTTAAATTTAAAAAATTTATTGATTTTCTACTCTTCATCCTGTAGTGCTTTCACTCCTAGAGTGTAGTTCTACGGGAATTATCATTTAATCGGTTTCCAGTCCACAAATTTGGACGAGTCGCCGAGAGAGATTGTGTTGCTCCTCCAACATATGCGAATGATATTCGAGCGAGCTCAATAACATCAAATGATTTCCGAGTAGATCTCTTTCGGCTTCTGTGTTAGAACTAAAACATTGATCCATTGTCGTTTTGGTGTGATGGAGGTAGGCCTCTTGAACGGTTTCGTCGTTTACTTCCGAATGGATCTCTCCGTGCATTTTTCTTCGGTTGAGAACGGATTTAATATTACCTTGTGCTCGTTGATGAAGATCTGTCAAATTATCGTTATGTACATCCTGTAAATTGTATCCACTCTGTTGATTGGTGGCATAGACGAGTTTAGCGTAGTTTGTTAGAAGATTATCCAGATTCTGCACCGCATTATTCATCAGCATATCTTTCGCATATGTCTTCGAATAGACTTTCAAGGCCGCTCCATGTCCGAAGTCCGTTTGTTCCGTTTCATTTCCGTCGGACGCACTCAGATAATTCGTTCGATCAGCCGCTTGATTTTCATTCCAATTCTTTAAGGCGTGGAGATGTGGAATTCCTGATTTCCATAAATCCTTTATCGCTTTTATTGCACTCGCTTCACTTTTATTCTTTTCCTCTTCACCATCATCAATCTGGTCATTCTCGTCTAATGTGTCATTATTCTCATTTTTATTATTCTCATTCTTATTAGGGAGACGTTCATAAATGGATCGATTCGGTTTTTTCCCTTTTGTACTTTCCGTTGACTCTTCTTCTGATTTTTCAATCATAGCATCCATCTCGCTAATGTTATTATAATTTATATTAATATTAGTCGATGATCGTTTACCGGCTCTCTCTCCACCACTCGCCGATTCGACTCCAGCTCTTAATTCATCTAATTCCGTCGTCTATCGATATATGGGCGGACGGGGAAGAATGATGGCGAATGATTTGGAGAGATTAATTTGAATGAAGAAAAAAGAAATAACATTTTTCTTCCTCTGTTCTTCATCCTCTTTCGCTGCACAATCGATAGATAATTGAAAATTATCTACTAGAACGGCAACGAACAAATTGAGAAAAATGAAGTATTCGATGACGAGATATGTAATGAGGAAAGTAATGAGGAATGCCGATTTCCATCCGTTATTCTCGTTATCTCGATAAATGAACACCCAGTCGTCGAGTGTGAGAATTTGGAAGAGAGTGAAAATGGCCTGATAGAGATTGCCGAATCGAATTTGATCGATTTGTGAGAAGACTCCGCGGCCGATCACCGCGAAAATATACAAGAAAATTAACATCAATACCAGAATAGCTAACATCGACTGGATGGAGAGTAACATCGTTTTCAGGATGATCTGTAACGAACGCATGAAACGAATAGTGCGGAGGACTCGCAATGCGCGCAATGCGCGAAACCCGCGAAACACACGGAACACTCGAAAGATGTAGAATCGATCCTTAGACATCACTGACTTGATTTCTTTATTCTCATCAGATAATCGTCGCATAATATCTTGCGTAATTGTCATGGCGATATTGAGACAAGAGAAACTGACGATGAAAAAGTCAAGTAAGTTCATGATGCTCTTGAAATATTTCAATCGGTAAACGTAAATCTGAAATATATTCAAAATTATTCATTCAAATTCATCCAAACTAATACTTAATACCTAATACCTAATACTATTAGGCTAATAGTCTTCCTAGAAATTTTATTGTAGTTTAAATGAAGTTAATTTTTTTTGGAATGAATGGAGGAGAAGAAGGAATGAAGAAGAAATGGAAGAAATGATACTTGTTAATTAAGTCGCTCATTCATGTTATCAGTTCTCTGATTAATAATTATTCAATTAATCTTATCATTTTAATTGTTTGTTATATTGATGGGAAGGGGAGAAGGAGGAATGGAGAAAAAGGAAATTGACTTTATTTTATGTTTTCGATCAACTAATTTTAATTCTTTCTCAATGAGAAAGAAACGATGAACCTTAAGAGAGATTATATCGGATAATGTCTTGAGCTAGAATCTATCTTAAGAATCTTAATAATAATCTGAGTACCAATAGTCATCTCTCTCAATTCAACTGTATACGTAGCGTCATGTTAGTTCTCCTCTGATCTTTTTCCTCTTATGGTTATACATGGTTATGGTATACTCTCTGTACATGGAGAATGTATTTGCTTATCACTCATTCTTCACTACTTTCCCCCTATATTGGTCATTCCTTCTCAATTGATATGAGAAGTTTCATTGAATGACGGACACGGGCTGTATGTTAATGAATTCCCTCTCGACTCTATAAATTCTCAATTTGGTGATGTGTTTCCTCCTCAAACATTTCTCATTCATTCTCCTCTCACTTCCCATATCATAAATGAGTGAGAGTGAGTTTCCTTGAAATGAATGATGAAATGAGACCGACTTAATTCTCATTCCCTCCCAACATGTAAAATTGGGACGAGATGAATTTCAAATTAAACGTTGATGACGTAACCTTCATGATTGCTTCGAAAAAGTATACGGCGAAAAAAATATCATCCACAATAAGAAAGTAATACGAGTAACGAATATTGATACTTTCGAATGTCTCTACGATCAGTAGTCCCGTATTGACAAGAATAACGAGAAAGATGAATGTCTGGAAAACTTTGTGTTCGACAAATCGAGTGCTAATTCGGTAGACGAAGTTCTCTAAAATGGACTTTCTTAAGCGCGTCCTCGTCGAGAAGTTGAGGGGAAACTTGGCTTTTTTTTAGGTGCCGCCGTCTTCTCATAGGGTGTAGTGGTAGCCACTCGAGGTGTCTCTTCGTCGGACGAAACCTATTTCGATTAAATCTTTCATTTATTACATGTCTCGAGGAAATTAACTGAGGAGGTCGTCGGCATTTTTAGTAGTAACGTTGTCTATGCTATATATATATGCTACACTGGTGCAACTGTTTGGAAAAAGTTTTTGTTGTGCGATAAATTTTGACGATGGTATAGATGATGATTTTGAAAAGTTTAACTCTTTTACGAGAGTAGGATAAATTCGAAATATTAGAATGATAAGCGTCTACCTTCGAGACAATGTGAGTTCTTCCACTAATTTTATTCCGACTTATCATTTTTCCATGTTTCTCTCCAACCAAAGATATTATTGATAGAACTTTTACTTGTAAATTAATCTGAAAAGTAAAAAATCGTTTATTTAAAAATAAGATGGTGTTGAAGAAGTCGTTCGATACGGAGAAAGCTCTCCGAAGTACATACAACGGGAAATTCGGTAAATATCAAATTCGAAGTTGGTTAATCTTCACCATTCCGTTCGGCATTTTCATCGGCTGTTTTATGAGATTGCAAGACTTCACTCTCCAATTGCCCTCACATCATTGTGTGTTGAGGGAGGGGAACACCACGATAAAAGTGCCGTCCAATCAATATGTGATAAATGAATTGAAATTGATCGATTCAAATTCTTCCATTTATAATTATTCTACTAATTATGGGGAAACGGTGGCGAGTGAATATGATATGTTTTGTGAGAAACGGAGTTTATTGAACGACGCAAAAATTACTTATATCAGTGGAATGATAATCGGTTCGGTAATGTTCGGCATTTTGGGCGATAATGTTGGAAGGAAAATATCTTTATTGACTTCCTGTCTCTCCGCCGCTTCCATCAGTCTCTTTCAATTAGTTGGTGATGATTTCATTTCATTTCTCTTCTTTCAACTCCTTCTGGGAATCTTCAGTGGTGCCGTTCCATTCTTGGGAATTATTTATATTATGGAAATGTTCATTTCTGATAATCGTCTCCATTTCGTTATGTTGGCATTGATTTTCTCTTCCGTCATGACGATGATTCTTCCATGGATCGCCATGATTCTCATGAATTGGAGATTCCTCCAAATCGTCTGTTCTTTTCCCATTTTTCTCATTTCATTCATTTACTGGTTCAATGATATCAGTATCTTCTGGTTATTGACGGGAAAGAATTATCGATCAGCCGTGGAAATTTTGAAAAAACAATCGACATTAAACGGAGTGAATTTAGAGGAGAAGTTCGTGGAGGCGAAACAATTCCTCCGATCTTGTCGCAACAAACAAATTCAATGTGATCTCGACGCCGATTACATGGAACAGATGTTATTGGAACCGGCACCGAACGAATCTAATCTCTCACCAAATAATTCAAAAAAGACTTTGAGTTTTAAAAAGAAATTGAAAAATCGTTTCAAAAAAAGTAGTGAGAATAGCGAAATTCAAATGGGAAAAGGAGAAAAAGAAGTTAATACGAATGTTTATGAGGGTGAAGCAATTCCACCCTCAACATCGGCAACGAAATTAATTCGATATTATAATAAAAATCTCGAAGATTATGAAGATGACGATGATGGTCCGAATGAAGAGATTGTTTATGATTCATATAATCAACAAATGGAATATGAAAAGGATAGTCAATATAATTCGATGGATGAATTGCAGAATAGTTGCTTCATTCAATTCTCGAAGAAATTAACGAAATTATATTATTCCATCGTTCATGGTCTCTCCTATCAATCCACTTCGAGTAATCATTCCTTCTTCCATATGTTCCAATCAAGTATCTTTATGTACACGCTATTCGTACTTATCATGTTATGGTTATCGGCTGCATTGTTAAGTGGTTCGATGGATCATTATGAAATGAAATTACCAATTCATCATTTCTACTTACATTATCACATTCTTTATTTGTTACATTTTGTCTCGCATCTTCTCGTTCTTCTCTTTACGCCTTTTATTGGACGAAAATGGTCGATCTTCATTTTCCTCATTATCGGCGAAGTTTGTCTCATGGCGTCGTTTATCGGCGATTGGAATGACGATAGTTCCCATCAATTAGCTCTACTTTGTATATATGTGTTTGGGAAGATATCAGCCATCGCTTCATTGGACGTCATGTTCATTTGGACGGTGGAATTGATGCCAACATCCTTACGAAGTTCCTCAATGGGAATTTGTGTGGCTTTTTCGTATTTGGCACTTTTAATCTCGTCGCCGAAATATATCGATATTTCCGATTGGACTGCTCGTTTAATCTACGCCATGTTCTGTCTTTTGTTTGGTGCGTTGGCTAGAACGTTACCGGAAACACGAAAATGTCCTTTACCCAAATCAATTCATCAACTCGAAATGAGACCCACACCCATCAGTCGCCAATTGAAGAAACGACGAATGAAATTGCAACAAAAAGAACCGAACCGAAAAACTCATCGACCCTCATTTAAGAACGACAATAATTACAATTCATCAAATAAAATACTACCACAAAATCGACGACAATCTAATCGAATTAAACATACGAAATTCCAAGCCCCATATCATCCCGAAGTGCGCAATTTTGACCCTTGGTATCCCGATTTTCAAACATTACCGAATGAATTCCGCCCATTCGACCCCCAACAATTACGAATGCGACAGGAATCGATTAAAAGCGAAGATTTTATAGAAGACGCTAATTCGGAAGGAGCATCTGAAGCTCCGTTGAGAATCTCCACCACCAAATGTGTCGGTACCACATCGCCCAATTCGAATGGCGGCCAATGGTTGTACAGGACGTCATCCGGGGTCATTTATGCACCGATTAATGCACCTACCAATTTCAGTCATTCGTCACGTCATCCCTCATTTACAGCAGTGGAGAACACAGTAAAAGTATTGGATAAATCCGAATCTCTCAAATCGACAGGGACGGACGAAACGGAGACAAATGTCAACAAATCAGAATAAGGTCGATATCGTACGGAGAATTTATTGATTTGATATCAATTAGTTATGAGATTTCACCATAAATATTTCTCTTCTTCACTTCACTTTAACGAACGAGCGGACAAAAATACCTAACTCTTTTTCAAACATCAACCGATAATTTTAGAGACTTTTCATAGACTTATACTTATCATAAACTTTATTATAATCAGAAAATAAAAATTTTTTTTAAAAATTGTTTTAAAAATTTTATTGAAAAATCTTTTCAGCGAAAATTCGTCGTTCCATTCGTTGCCATTGTTGTTGTTGCTGCTGTTTCATTTTTAAAATTATTTGTATATTCAATCAATTCCATGGATAAAACGTTGTTATTCTCTTTCTTGAACGATGTTCGACTGACCAATTCGCAGACATATTGATTGGCAATCTCTTCCGACGCTCGTATCATTAAACCGTTGCACAAATTCTTATAATCATGACAGAGAACGATGCATGATTTTACTGCGTCCACTTCCGCCACCACATTCTCGAAAAGTTTAGAAAGAGTGACGATTCCGATACCGGTAAATTCCTGATTTCGACGTTCGACCATCAATCCGCATTCTCCATCGATGCCCACCATCAAATGATGAATGATGAATAAATAAATACCAAATGATTGACTAATAGTAAAAGAAAGTAAATTTCTTTCTTTTTGAATTGACTGCATGTCGACTAGAAAGTGAATGATAAAATGAAAATATCGTCTCGAAAGAAAATTTGTAATTTAATAAAGAAAACCAGTGTAACAGTATGCGGATGTCGATGTGTGATGAATTCGTATTCGAGAAGGAAACCATTCGCGTTCGAATATTGATCGCTGATGAATTCGAGAATGAAGAAACTTCCGTCGAACTCCAACGTCTGATGCATGCGTGGTGGTCGTCCGTTGCAGTAACTTTTGAATTTTTTGTCATCGGAAAAATATCCGGAAATTTTTATGTAGTCACCATAGATACAGGGGAATTTGCCACTTACGTTAAACGTGTGGAAGGTGATGTGGAGGAGTTGTTCGTTCTGTCCTTTGAACACGTATGTACATTTCGTATTTCTCGCATATCGTTGAGGATAGTTAGGTGAAGTTAAATATCCTTTCGGATGGTTTATATAAGTGAAAATGAAGACACAACTCTTTTGAGTGATTCCGTTGGCGGTTTGTCGACGAGCGAATTGATACAATAATCGACCGTTCGTATGAACGCCGTAATTCTCGACGAATTCATATTCGATTTTGAATCCTCGTTGTTTGGGCGACGATCGATATCCGAAGAATTTGAGGAAGACTTCGGGAGTGCTACTAATAAACCGTTGGACGGGATGTGATACCGTTTGAAAAATGAGATTATTAATGTCATTCATCTCTGAATGGAGAAGTGTTTGATATGTTTCGATTGATCTTTTCAAATTTTTTCTCTGTCGATAAGTAGTCGATGATTTTTTCGTATTTCTTATCGTTCCATTATTCTTCGCGACGATTATTCGATTGTTCTTCATTCGAGTAGTCCAATGATCTCGATCGAGAATACTCAATCGTTTAACATACGATTGAATCATCTCTTTGTAAGAGGTCTCGGTGAGCGAATGTTTCAACGAACAAAGTAAAAGATCGGGATCATCTCCATCCAAAATTCCATTCATTTCCGATTGAAGGAGAATATAATCCATCAACTGAATATTGCAATGATCAGACGAGACAGTTCGATCGCTTTGCAAGAGAATATTTCGAAATTTCTTTTCGATTTTCACACTGGAAATTTTCCGTTTTGGATTTCGAAACTGATTAATTACCAGAAGTAATTCGTGACGGAAATATGAGAAGAAATTATCGTCCGTCTCAATCGTCTTCTCTTTCTCGCCCAGATCAATCGACGTGTCATTCAATAGCAGATGTGATAACAGATGGAACATATCTAAATTATTTCCGTAATTGCTGATTTTCAGTCGTTTATTCTCGTCCTCATTCTTCTCAACACGACCCGTGAACAGATCTAAATCGTGAATTTTAAATTTCACTCTCTCATACGTCTCTCCTACGAACTCATAAGAACAAACCACGCCTGAAAAGAAGAAAAAATGAAATTTTAAAAAGTTAAAAAATCCTGCAAGAAAACCGTTTGGATATGAATTGGGATAATTGGGACTTTGAATGAAGCCTTTCCTCCGCACCAAATCCGTATCACTTAACTTTGTATCATTTCTTGAATCGAAAATCTCTTTCGATCTGATAACTATGTTACATTTACCTTTCGTATCTGGTGAGAAAAAAAACGGTAATTAAAACGGTAATTTTAAATTTTAAATTAATTTAAAAATAACTTAATGAATCGATGAATTCATAAGTGAGCCGAATGTTTTCATTGACATTCTTCGAATAGAAAATCATCAATAAGGAATTACTGCTCGACGTGATACTGATGGAGAGAGTGGTGAATTGTCGTTTCGGGATAAGTGAATAATATTGGGACAAATTGAAGAGGACAGGATGTAGAACAGTTCGACCATCACGAATGATTAATGATTGAGATCGATTCAAATTAATGATTCCTTTCAAAATTAAACGAATTCGCTGATTCTTCTTCGCCGAAATGAATCGATGAGTACAAGAGATATGAGGCGATTGAGTGACTTTCTTCCACGAGCCGATTAAATTGCGAACATAACGACTACCTGGAAGAATGAGATTTTCCGTCCCCCCATTCTGATAGAGAGCGGAACAATCGAAATAATTATTTTTGGGAGGTTCGATCGATTTGAAATTGGCCTTGAAGAAAATACGATAATTCGATCGATTTATCAATCGTCTCACATTCACTATGTATTGAATGATGAGGTAGTTGGAAGTGGTGAACCAATCGTGCTTCTTATTCAATTCACTACTACTATTGCCGCAGAACGAGTAAGTGTGTTCGATTAAGGAGGTGTCGAATATTCGAATTTCGCTCGTCGAACAATTGCTGATGATGGGAAATGTGGAGGAGGGAAATGTGAAGGAGAATGAGAATAAACTTGATTTCTTCGTTATCGTCAGGAAAAGAGAGTTGGAATTGTTTGAAATTAATCTCCACCATCGGCTGACGGAAGATGTAGAATGAGGAATAGATGAAACTCTTGTTATCTGAGGGTAGATCGGGCAACATGATGGCATTGCCTGTCAAATAGAGTGGGATGGACGAGAAGAATTCTCCGTTTTTCTGATAGAAGTTGATGCAATCGCATTTCTCGTAAACTTAACGAAGATAATAATTAATTAATTAATTAATTTAATGATGATAATGAGAACTTGCTTTCGTACAAGGAAGACATTTGTCCTGTTGGGAGTGAGTGCGGATCGTGTGGAGATGTGAGAGAATCAATAAGAGATTGATGTTCCATATTAGTATTTGCATTGAATGATTCGAGTTGAGTGTGATGAAGATATTTGCAATTTGCAATTGTCTGACTCGTCGTTCGGTAATGGGAGATCATAAATTTCGAAGGAATGATGAGTATTGATGAGAGTGGAGATGAGTATTCTCGTCCGATTCTGATGGAGAAGGAGAAGAATAAATTGGAGGAGATGGGAGGGAGAAAAAATACAAATATAGAATTATTGATTCATGCAATCGAATTGAATAAAGGGTCGATCATCCGTCCAAATGACGAAAGAATGATAATCAGTCACGAAGTATCACACATTAATTCATCGTGTGGCTTGACGAATCGATCCCATCCCAACAATTGATTGACCAAATACAAATGATGATGATGATCATGATGAGGAGGAGGAGGAGGAGAGAGAGAGATCGATTCATATGATGATGATCATCGACGAAATTTAAATGGTTATGGAGATGGAATTGGTAATGGATGAAGTGGGGGGGAGGGGAGAGCTGAAATGGCTATTAATGGAGAGTATTAAAGTGAATGGATAGGCAATACTCCTAATAGACGAACGAAGCAGATTGGTAAAATGGCACAATTGACAGAATGCGTGCCAGAATGCAGAAAGTCCACGACTAATGTTCAATTCCTATCATTTTTCTATTAGACCTACATCCGGTGAGAATGAAAGAATGAATGATGAGTTAAGTCTCTTTCTCTTCTATTCCATTAATGAGCGCGTCAATCTAATGACGTCAATATTAACTTGGATGTACATCGTTCGTCCGATGGAGATTGGGAGTTGGACGAACGATCAACTTATTTTGACTTTGTCTTTTTTATAATCATCATTATTACAAGTATTTCATCTAATGTTATCAATTATTCCATTTCTTATTTCCATCATTCCCTTCTCCTTTATCGACAAATGAAACAGTTTGTCTTTCCATATCTACCCATCCACCCCCCCTCCATCAATGTGACGACTTTGGATGAGTGTCATATTGCATAAATTTATCGAATTGCCATTTCCATGAATATGAGTCACATCTCATCCCAATTCCATTTAATATGATGAGAAAAGTTGAAGATTAAATAGAACGAAAGGAGAAAGGCAGAGTGAATTGTTTCTTTCCTCCACGACAACATTGTCGTCGATCGAACACTTCTTCCTCATTCACACGAATGACACAGGAACATGAGAAAAGTTTCTGTTAATATCTCTCCAACGACATCATCCAAATAACAGTCGAATAATTTTTTTTGTTCATTTCCACTTATTATTATTATTATTAATATGGAAGTTATCGAACTTTTTTCCCACTAATCAACAAGTAAATTGGGAGAGAAACAAAAATGTTTCTATTTAATTAGATCTGTTACTTTATTAGCGACTACTTCCTTCCCATCATTCCAATTCTCCTCTCACTTATCCTACTACTCTCCTTCTCACCATCACCATCAGTCACCACCATTACGATTATTAATAGAAGTATGGGTCGGGAAAGAAACATATTAATTATGCTAATCAAGCAATAACATACGAATGTTTGAAAACGACAAGGAAAGAATGGAGAATGGAAAAGGAAAGTCGACGACAACTACCACATCAATCTCATGTGTGCACAGAGAGTTGTGCACCTTCCATCTTGTCAAATGTCAATGTGTGTGGGTGTCCGTCTGTGAGCGGAGAAGTTGCTTGTCTATCTTCCTCTCACTCTTCTTCCCTACACAACAGGTACAGATACGAAACTTATTTTCGTGGTAGTTCTGTTAAGGAATTCTTTACAAATCAATCGATCGATGCTTTCCTGTCATTACTAATTATTTTTACTTTTCCTCGCCAAAGCGGCAGATAATGTTATCTTCCTCAACTTAACTTAACTCAAGTCAACTCAACTCAACTCAACTCAACTCAATTCAACTCATTTCGTCGCCATTCATTGACGAATCGATGAGTGAGTGATGGCGGCGGCGACGACGGCTAAGCTGTTCTCAACACTCTCTATGAGGCTCTCGTAAAAAAGGGGGGACTTAATCAGCCCTAACCGATTGCGCCACTCAGTTCGAATAGCAAGCCACAATTCATTCTTTGTGTATGAGTGATGGAAGAACAAGTTAACAACTTTGCCCACTTTCCTCCCTTCTACACGTTAATCATCATGTTCAATCTCCAATTACTTTGACGATCATAATTCTCACAGACTCCAACCCAACCAGGAAACGAGAAACAGACAATTATCGTTATGGAGCGAACGAATATTATGTGATTGCCGCACGAAAAACAAATTCATACTCTCTTTTCATTCATATCGTAATGATGAATTGTTTTATAATTCTTCGATTGATCGAGCAGTCTCTTCTCAACTACTCGAAGCCATCCTCCATCATTTGGAGCAGAAAGGTCGTCTCTTGTCCTTCATTCTTTCCATTCTACCTTTTCTCACTATCAATGTCATCTTCCTTTCCTTCTCCCTTCCCCTCTTCGCACAAACAGATCAAATCAAATGGTTAAACACGAAACATGATCGTTGTCTGATCATGTGGAGAAGTATCGAAGATTGGTCTCATCAACTCATCAGTCAAGTCAATCACAAAGGTCTCACCAACTCTATTTGCACTCTCTACGAATTATTCGGACCTGAATCGACATTGTCGAAAGGTTATCTAATACTCCCTCTCAACATGCTCCTAATCTCCTCTTTCATCACAGACTTCTCCAATCTACCCCATGAAATCGTAGAGACATTGCTCACTAATCTAGAAAAGAAGAGACAATTAATTATTATGAGAAATGATGATGATAATCGCAAGATAGATGGTGTTAAATTTCTCTAATCTTCATTCTCTTCCTCTTCCTCCTCCTTCTTCTTCTTCTTTTTCCTCTAACAACATTTCCAATCTAATTCATTTTCTTCTTATCAGACAATTATCATCAACTTACTCTTACTCACTCACACACAGTTCTTCTTTTTTAATTCCAATAAATTTTTGTCTTTTTTTCTATCCCAACAACTTTTCCATCTACTTTAACAAATTGACGTTTCCATTCATTTTAATCATATCTTCTTCTCACACACAACGATTATTAATTAAATAAACTTTAAAATTCTTTTGACTTTTTCTCTTATTATTCTTATTAAGATTCAATTTTATCATATTCCAACAGCCAATGACATATTCGATTAATAATTAATTTTTCTTTTACAATCATTCCTATTCCGTTTTTCATCAATCATCAAAATAGAAACTAAACTTTAAAACTATTTCATGCCAATATTTTTATTCAAATTAATTGTAAGTTTAATTTAAATTTTTCTATGGAGACAATTTGTTTTGTTTAAAATTTTTTACATTAAATATTTATACTAAACCGTTTTACACAACGTTATTTTCAGAGTAGTTATGAACTAATAAGTAAGTTGTAACAAAATTTTTATTCAGTCAATTTTACTTCCGATGACACTGTCTCCTTCCAGCTCTTTTATCAGACTAAAATTATTCAGCAATATTATTCTGAAACTTTTCAAATGTAACGTTTACATGAAATTTGGAAGTGTATTAGTCGGTCAATTATCTAAATTAGATCACAACATATTGTTTAGAGACAGAATGACATGGACAGATTTCATAGAACTTCATAGTTACTCGATCAACTACGATGTTTTATCTATACCGAAGAAGACCGAAATTTTACCAACTTTTTTCTAATTTATCCCGATGGAAATTTTAATTAAATAATAATAAATAATTAAATCGTTACTTCCATTAAAATTGATTCTCTAAAACATTCAAACTGAAGATACTTTTAACAATGACGTAGGGCAAAATAGTGAAGGTATTTTAAACCGTTCTTTCAATCCTTTGAAGGGACTTAGGAGAAATCTCAGTTTATCTTTAAATGAGCAATTCGGACAATCGAGTGAACATTCCGAACTTTTTGCGTTATTCAAATTTATTTGATTTTTGGAAAAATAAGAAGTGATTTTCCTCTACTAACAAAATTGGCAATATCAATTTTGATGAAAATAATCAATTATCAATTGTAATCAACATGGATAATTCAGATAATTTGAATAAAATAACATGTAAAAGTTTATTTTAAATTATTAAATAGAAACTAAAATTGAAATTTAAAAAATTGAACAATTTCAACAAATCCGTCAAACTCTTTGTTAAGTTACAATAAAACGTGAGAGAAGATATGAAATCATCATCAGTCGATGATGATTATGTAATTATAAATCCAGTTAAAAATCCAATTCAATCTGTTCTGGATGTTCATCCAAAACTCGCAATTTGGAGAGAGCTTCTTTTCCCCGTTCTAAAAAATCGCGACAAGCCAGTGAATTGATGACGTGGATGAACATGTTGATTCCATCATAAGCATTGAACTTGGTGATAAATCTAAAAATTGGTCGGTCATCAGCTTGTATGTCGGACATGTTGAACATTTCTGGGAAGCATGAAAGAACAATGAGTGGATTTAATTGTATATTCCGTTGATAGATATTCCAGAAAAGTGGATTCAATTTCTCTTTATCTTCCTCGTAGTTTGGGCACGGAATGCGAGTTAATTTGATCACTTCTTGGAATATTGATGGAATGTGGTCGTAGCCAAACGACTTCCATAATTCATCTGATGCTTTCTCTTGTACTCCGATCTGATATCTCAATGCCATTCTCGGAAGAATTTTCGGTCTATTTGTTTTGTGATTTAGCTTATATCGTCGTAGTTGTTTATTAAATACCGACAAATAATCCATGTATTGGCCGGGTCGAGTGAATGTATCGAAATTGTGGAATTTATTTTCGCTTAAGTAATCCTTTTTTACATATCCATTTTTTAATGTAGCCTAAACAACATTAGTTAACTGACGAGATTAAAGAACTATTTTAAAAACTTTTGATTTTTCCATTATCTTCATATTCGTCGACATAATGAAATTATAAATAATTTAATTTAAAAAATATCGGACGAAAACCACTTTCCAGCAAACTGTATTGGGAGAAAACTCTATACCACAGCAGAAAACATCAAAATTATTCATTCAAATCAATAATTTTCTTATATCAATTTCATTTAATTTGAGAAAAGTTTGAAAGATTAAAATGATGAGGAATTGACGATATGATTCTATTGACGATAATACATAATAAATGATTCTATGTCAAGTGATTCGAATTGACGAGAATATTATTAGATTCGAAAAGAAAAGTAGAGTTTTAGTTTAGGAATAGTTACAATAGTTCTCGAAAGAAATTAAAAGAAAAACGAGTAAGATAAATTAAATATTAGAAATTGAATGAAAAAAAAGTGGAAGGAGAATGTCAACATCTGATCGGACCAATAACCAATTAACTTTAACGGTAAAAAGATGAAAAAATTAACGTAAAAATGACGTCAGTTCTTTAGCTTGCTAGCTCGTAAAATGGGAGATTTTCAAAAAAGCACTCAAAACAATTTTGAAATTGAATTATGAATATATTTTAAAATATTTTTTTTTCAAATTTTTCTAATTCAAAAAGTAAGCTTATGAGCCATGTTTGTAATAAGCTTAAAATTCGAATGATATGAATTAAATAATTGCATTGAAACGAAGAAATGTACATTTCAAATCAAGAGGGGACAACGTGACAAATAAAAGAGAACTTATTATAATTTCTTAAATTAATTATTCTTTCATTAGATAAGTGGTAAGAATGTTGAAGAGTCAGAAAGATAAGACGGAACAGGCGGCTATGACCAGAATAGCCATCGTGAAGAAAGATAAATGTAGACCGAAGAAATGTGGATTGGAATGTAAATTATCTTGTCCGGTGGTGCGAATGGGCAAGCAGTGTATTGAAGTGTCACACACCGATAAAATTTGTTGGATCGGTGAGGAATTGTGTATTGGGTGTGGAATTTGTGTGAAAAAGTGTCCGTATCGCGCGATCAATATCATCAATCTTCCCAGTAATTTGTCGGTGAATACAGTACATCGTTTTGGAGCGAATGCTTTCAAATTACATCGATTACCTTTTCCGCGAGCCGGTCAAATTTTGGGATTAGTGGGAACGAACGGAATTGGGAAATCGACGGCATTAAAAATATTGGGAGGTAAATTAAAACCAAATTTGGGTGTTTTTGAAAATCCGCCTGGATGGACAGATATCATTGCTCATTTCCGAGGAAGTGAATTACAGAATTATTTCAATAAACAAGTAGAAGAACGAATTCGATGTGTCACTAAACCACAATATGTTGATCAGATACCGAAAGTGATTTCTGGTAAAGTGATCGATCAATTGGAGAAGAAACAAACGTCAAATTTGAAATTAGAGACAGTTATCGAATTATTCGATCTTCAACCAGTTCTCCAACGACCCATCGAATCGATATCTGGAGGAGAATTACAAAGATTCGCTTGTGCCATCGTTTGTCTTCAATATGCCGATGTTTATATGTTCGACGAACCGTCGAGTTATTTGGATGTGAAACAGAGAATGAAAATGGCGAAGGCGATTCGTCGATTAGTTGAATTCGATAAATATGTTGTGGTGGTCGAACACGATTTGTCTGTATTGGATTATCTCTCTGATTATATTTCCATTCTTTATGGCTCACCAGGTCATTATGGTGTGGTAACGAAACCGTCATCAGTTCGTGATGGAATTAACATGTTCCTCGACGGTCATATACCATCAGAAAATTTACGATTTCGAGAAGAAGGTCTCAAATTCCGTATAACGGAAGCGTTGAGTGAAGAGGAGATTAAACGTCTCGAACAATTCAAATATCCGACAATGTCGAAAGATTTCGGTGATTTTCAAATGAAAATCGATCAAGGATATTTCACCGATTCGGAAATCATCGTATTATTGGGTGAGAATGGAACGGGGAAAACGACCATGATCAGAATGTTGGCAGGAAATATGAAACCGAATGACGACGTTGTCGTTCCCACTATGAACATTTCATATAAACCACAAAAAATATCTCCAAAATTTCAAGGAAATGTTCGCGAATTACTTTATGCGAGAATTCGAGAAGCGAGTATACATCCTCAATTCAATACAGATGTTATTAAACCGTTAAAAGTTGATGATTTGATGGATTTCCAAGTACAGAATTTATCTGGTGGAGAATTACAACGAGTTGCAATTACACTTTGTTTGGGGAAACCAGCGGATGTTTATCTCATTGACGAACCGAGCGCTTATCTCGATTCGGAACAACGTCTCTCCGCCTCACGAGTTATTCGACGATTCATTCTTCATGCGAAAAAAACGGCATTCGTCGTTGAACACGATTTCATTATGGCGACATATATGGCCGATCGAGTCATCGTATTCGAAGGAGAACCGGCAGTGTCGACATTTGCTCAAGCGCCACAATCATTAGAGTCAGGAATGAATAAATTCCTTCGAAATATCGGAGTCACTTTCCGACGGGATAAAGTCAACGCTCGTCCACGTATCAATAAAGAAAATAGTGCGAAAGTTAATTTGATTTTTATAATTTTTTATTATTATTTTATAATGTCATTGATGCAGGATACGGAACAGAAAGCCAGTGGAAACTATTTCTTTTTAGAATAAAACGGTGTTTTTCCCGTGGGAAACCGGGAGAGACTTGTGAGTGAACGAGGAACAATCAAATGGATTTGGTCTGATTCAATTCCAAATGACAATTATCATAAAAACTGTCGAATAAAATTAGATAAAAATAAAATTATTATTTCAATAAAGTATATCTGAAAATTGTGATATCTCATGAAATTCTCATTTGAAAAAAGTTTTTGGAATTTTTTTTCAGAAAATAAAATTTCCTATTAGAAAATTTGAACGTTTATCCAAACATTTGATAATTTGAGAGAATCATCAAATTTCATTTTCTAATTCTTCATTTACTATTCAAATCTTTCTCTTTAATTTCGGAATAAATTCAATTTAACTAATCTTTCTCTTATTAACTGATTGTGGAACATTTCCTGTTTTTTTCTATTTTGAAGTTCTGACAATGACCACTCAAATTGTTGATACATTTATCGTCATTCTCATCTATTATTTTCAAATTTTTCAATATCAATAGTATATGTATTTTGAGTAAAGTTTTAAAAAAATTATTTAGTAATTAAACAATTAAATTAGTTTCATAGGATAATTGACAAAAATTTTATTTTATATAATATTCACTATGCATAACACTGATGCACCTTGATGTTCATGTTCAACAGGTTGTTAAAATGATAAATGGAAAAGTACCAATTATGTCGATGATCGTTTTATCAGAATAATATTCTCCGACGTTCACTCCTTTATTGTGTAACTTGAAGAATTTCCCATTGGAATTCATGTTCTATCCGATTTCAATGTCACAATTTGACAATAACTAGTTATAGAGTGTAATTATTATAAGTTAGAACCAATTAAACCGAACCAAGTGAGGACTTGACTATATTATTTTGGGTAAACGTTGGATATCGTG
>JALJEE010003239.1:0-10405 GCA_023231475.1 Seison nebaliae | reverse complement strand
CGAGACTCTGTAAATTTTGGAAAACAAAAATCCAGACATAACAATCCTATACAGCTGTGTAGCTATATATATATTTTATTATTATTTTATTAATAAATTTCAGAAAATCAAAGTCTGCGTGGCTCTTATGTCCTAGACTCGGTAATTTATCTAAAAAAAATAATAATTGATGGATGTTGGTTGGAAAAGTTCTAAAGAAAGAAATTTTTACTTTATTTTAAAGTTCTGATTTAAACCGAATAGTTAGCGTATGAAAGTTGACCCTACAATTAAGTGGTTAGGGTGATTTTTATCATTGATTTTAGAAGGATAAATCTGATATCTTCTGAACGGTGATACCGAAGAAAAGAACGATTCAATCGTTGTTCGAATCGATGAAAGTTATTTTTTCATAGGAATATCATTCAAAGTCAATGACGAAACAACGAGAAATGAAAAGTTAAACAATAAATTAAATGTTGTATAAAAAATTCCATATCTGTTTTTTTTAAATTTTGAATTTTTATTAACTTTTATATTCTGTAAATATAATATTTGATATATTTTTACAGCTGAATAGCTGTGTACAACGAATAAATAACAGTTCCAACCTGTAAGTACATTTTTGTCTTCTCAATTTTTCCATAGATTCTCTGTATATATTTCTTCTATATAACTTGACGTTACAAGGAGTTTACATTAACCGAACAAAAGACAAAAGAATTAGAGTGTTTGACAGTTTAACTAGGTTGAGGAAGCTTAAGAATTGGAAAAGTAAACAATGAACAATTATTTCATCGTTTATAAAAAGGAGTTAAGGAACAGTTTAAACGTTTCCATATATTACTCCTGTTTAAAGTTTAATAGATTATATGTGAAATAACATTTTCGGAAATAATATTAATTTTATTACAAGAAAATTCAAAATAATTTAAAATTTTCTTTTTTGTATCCAACTTTATTAATTGAGTGCTGAAAAATAATGTCCGACGGTTCATTTTCATCATCTGACAATGTTGAGGAAAGGGTACCTTTGCCATCTGAATCGTCAAATGATATTGATGTAATTACGACGGATGATTCGCAGACACATTCAATTCAGAAAACGTTGAGTAATATGAAAGTCATTTTGGATTTGCATCAGATGCAAGAAAGTCTAAAATGTTCTGTTTGCTCCAGTTGGAACGTGGAATTGATGGTAGCGCATGTGTGCAGCAAGAGAATATGTGCCAATTGTCAGTTTAAGGAATGTAACTGCGATACATGTAAGGAATATGTTGGTGAAAAGGTGGAACATACAAAAGATTTCTTGACGAATAAATTGAAAGATAAGTTTATTTTTCAAATAAAATTTGTTAATATTTTTTTTTAGAATTAAACATATTATCGATCAATTGGTTGAGGAAGTGTTTAAGGAGTTCAATTTGACAGAAGACGATCTCAATTTCTTCGATCAGGATGTCGTGATGGAAGAGACGGAAGCGCAAGATTATTATTCGTTTAACGAGTTGTTGGAATTGAGATTCAAAATCTACCTCATCAATTTCCTATCGGAAATTTTTAATGTTTACAAGAAATTGTATGACGGTTTATTGATGGCGACGGGACAAAAGAATTATGCTTTGATTGACAAAACATATCGAGATTATACGAAAAAGAAATTAGAAGAATGTTTGAAGATTTGCGAAATGAATCATTCGAAATTCATTACGGATAGTCTCTATCTAAAAGTTTCATGGAATAAGAAAACGGAAATTCTTCGATTACCGAAAGTCGTAAATATCGATACACTTCTTCGAACGTTCGTAAAAAAATCCGTTTTTTTTGTCAATTTCGATAAAATTGAACTTCAAGTACAGAAAATGTTGACATATGAAGATCAAGTGAAAATTTATAGAAATGAGGATTTGATAACTGATGATCTGGGAATTTCAACTTTTTCAACTATCACAATTCTTCCGAATGACGAATCGCTCATTATTTCGGATGCACATGAAAGAATGTGTGTGAAGAAATTATGGAATATGTATAAGGACTATTGTTCAATGCTCAATATCCATAAACGTGAGATAAAAATCAGTTTCTACTGGTGTGCTCATTGTTCCATCAATTGGATTTGTGAGTATTGTGAAGCGAATTGTCATAGATCCAAATCACACAACACAACTATATTTTCCAAAGATAATGCTGTGCCATTTCCGTACTGCAATTGTACGTGTGATAAGAATGAAGATATAACAACGACGACGATATCTTAACTGAACGAATGATGTTATTGTGGAAAGAATTTAAAAAAAATCAGATTACGATAAAGAAAATAATTAAGAAGTGTTTATGTAGAGAATTATATTTTTGTTTTAAAACGAAATAATTTGTATATTATTGAATGATTATAATTATATTTTAATTAATTAATAAAATGTTGAATATTGTAAATCGTTCTTATACCATATACATATATATATCAACAAAAAACATCTAATCACAACAAACCGATCAACCTTTAAAAAAGGGTCTTAAAGTTAGAAATTATGACTCTTGGAATAACATTTAAATTATATGCATTATTTCATATATATTCATTCATTTTCTTTTTTTCAATATTTTCGAAAATTTTTCACATAGAAAATTCCCACGAAAATTTGTCTCTTTTTAAAAATCTCTCAACGATCCTCAATGATTCACCTAATCAAGGAGCTATTCAGCGTTCTTCGACACCAACTCTCAATTAATTAACTCGTAAAAAACGGGGAAGATTCGATGCATCGTCGCCCCATTCGGTCAAAAAATCGAGAACATCGAATAATAATGGCGCTCCTAAACAATATATAATATTTGATCATCATCAGATGATTCAACTGTCGAATGAATTTTTTTAGATAGTTAATTTCTTATTCTTCGTATATTTTTTAGTAATAAATAAATTTTATTTCACTATTATTATATTATTTTTTTATGTTGTTCCTTCTGAAAGAATTCAACAAATATCTGTGAATTTCTTCGGACTCTTATTTATTAAACAGTAAACCAAGTGGAGAATTTCTTATTTGTGGACTGCCCATTAGAACTCACTTTCATTCAAAAAATTTTTTGTTTAGAGTCTAAACCTAATAATATTTATTATTTCAATAGTTCATTACTTAATTTGTACAATTGGTTTATTATTATTTATTAGAGAAATTCCCGTCGGGATAAATTTGAAAAATATATAATAAAATTTCGATCTTTGTCAACGTCGATCAATCGGTGTAATTCGGTAAGAGAATCCAGATCGATTGGTATAGACTTTGAGGGATCGTAAGGAAGATTGGGGGAGTTCTAGTTAGGAACGGGAAAGATAGTTCTTGTTCTTTACGAGTTCTACTACGTGGTAAAGGAAAAACGAACGGATCTACTCCTTTTTTCTTGATAATCGATAATTAATAGGCGTTTCATAATTTCATTATAATTCATTAAAGCATAAGTTCTGATTTAAAATTTTGAACGAGTTCCAGGAAAAGTTAAATTTTTAAATTGTAAATTCAGCGATCCGAAATAGTTTGGATAAGTTTCATTTGTAAGCCAAAATAATAGGAAAAACATTACTGAGTCGGTTGCCAATGACGACATGCCCAACAGATTTGTAACAGAGATGATAAAGAAATCTTAAGAACAGAGTCTCGACGTTATGACGGCATAGATAATCTAGAACGAATGACACATCTATAGAGTCGAAAGCTTTAGAAGCTTCAAGAAAAAGAAGATGTATAGAAACATTGTGTTCCTTACGTTAGTACAAGAAATAATCGAACGGAGTTGGAAGAGAAGAGGATATGTACCGAGTTAGGATATGGAATTCCTTAGCGCCCTGCGAAAAATTTTCCGAGACTGAAGAAGAGAAATGGATTTAGAAGGAGAGAGATCATTGTGAAAGTTCTTAAGACAACTGATTGCCCGAAACTTAAGATTCTAAATTGCGATGATAAACTTAATGATAAGAAAAGTGCGGGATAGGAGGACGTGAAAAACGTTGATGAGACACCGTAGTAGACGAATGGTGTGCGAGAATGGAAAGATGTTCATTGAAAAGAAGAAAAGTGCAGTGAAGAAGCATAAATGACAGAATTTCTCATGCTGTCGCTCACGATATAATGGTCAATCCATGAAATGCCAGTGTGAGCTTTAAACGTGAAAGAATTCTTGTCACACCACTCGTAGTCAACAAAACTGGAATGATGATTGGAGATAAATTGGTGTAGGGCCTATGCTGTAGGGTATTATAATTAAATTTTCCTCATATTTTATTGAATAACTGTTTCGTTCTGACACGTAGGCAATATTAAAAAGGAAAACAATCGAACTGAATTTCGAGAAGTTGTAGCAAATTTGCGCGTTCGAGATTAACATAAATATAATGAAATTTAAAGGAAAAGGTGATAAAGTAAATAAGAGATAATAATAAAAATACCTATTTATGGTAGAGGAACAGTATGATAAGAATATAAGAAGAAGGTTAGCAAATTTAATATAAAGTTTTTTTTGTTTACCATGTTCTTAAAGAATTTGTTCAAAATAGACTCAATAAAGAGGAACTCTCAGAGAAAATTGAGACGTTATGATATTATCAAGTTAGATTCATATGATACTATCATAAATTAGATTATTTATCCTGATAAGTGAAGCTACCCGATAATATCTGGAACGAGGATGACAACAAAGACGATCACTAACCTTTGTTTGGTGTTGGTTAAGTGATTGGACACCAATTGGGATTAGTGGAAACGGAAAAATTTCACCAAAATCCATAAGGAACATGGAGATATTAACATCCTTCCAACTGATAATTAATAATCCAAAAATGCTTCATAGAATTTTCAAATTTTATTCAGTTTCCATTTACAATTTTCGGAACAATATTCAAAGAATTTCCATCTTCATATTTTTATTCGTAATAAATTTAAACATAACAATTTTAAATAATTGAACTAAAATTTCACTTTTAATGGATATCACATTTAATAATTTTAATGTTGGATAGTTGGATAGGAAAGGATTTTTTTGTTAAATAATTAAATAATAAATATGTTAAAAAAATACCCAGGGTGCCCTGTTTCCAGCCGTTATTGATAAGAGAATTGATAACTCTAAAAAATCCTGGGGTATTCATTGATCTGATTTTTTTTATTAATCTTTCATGATAATATATTCATGATGATATATTTTATAAAAAGGAATAGTAAGTTAAAAAGTTTCTGAAAAAAGATCAATTTTTTTTTTCAAAATTTTTTGCACATAATCTTATATACAACATTGAAAGAGGGAGACTATTTTTTTCGGGATTTTATTCATATAATTGGATATTAATATATCGAATTTTTAATTTTAATTCGTTTAAATGAATAACTTACTGTTAGTTGGTTAAATAATAAAAAGAAATAAACATAAGAAAAAATATTCGTTAAAACATTTGCTATATGTTGATAACGTTGAACGACTTTGTTAGTTTGTGAATGTAAGATGTTAATTGTCTTATTAATATTTCTACGTTTAACAATAGTATTGCATAGTATCAAATTAGAAAACGGTCTCATATTTTCAGGAAAAAGTGAAGAAATATTTTTGTATGATTTCAAACGGGAGAAAGTTCTGGAGTATCCATTTGAATCATATGATGTGAATTTAAATAACAAGGATGATGTTTGGATCAAGTGGATAAAATCTCCCAATCAACACATCTGTTCATATCGGCTGATTAACATGAAGATTGTAGAGAAGGCATACGAAAATCAAACGGTTTTCGATGATGTAGAATGTTCATCCGAAGGTTTTCCTTTTCCAGCATAAAACCTTAACATTATTTTAAATTATTAGGAAATGTTAAATTACTAGACTTCAATTTACACCATTTGGGTATTTGGATGGTCTATATGTATTTGGGGACAACATTAATAAAAGTTCATGAGAACATTATTTTTTACTTAACTGGTTCGCTTAGTATAATGATTTGGATAGTTTAACGTCTGTATGTTTATCATAGATTCTGAATTCCAAATTTCAGTCAATAATAATTTTGATCTCATCAAACCGAAATTTTTTCAAGTCAATGAACCGTCTCCTATAAGTAATCGATGGAAAGAATTGTTGGGAAATTATTCAGATTATAAAGTTCTCATTTGATTATTCTGGAATTTCATCCACGATTTATAGAAAGCAGAAGAATATAATAATGAATTAGTGAAATGGAGAGAAAATTTCATCTCAGTGAAAATTCATCCATTTTACAATTATCGACTCTATTTTTGTTGCTCCATTATATTACATTGTGGAGAAAATGCATTGGATTGTTATATGAGATTAAATATTAAATTTGACCTCCTTCTCAAAAACAGCGATGCATATGAAATAGGCATTCTGGAATCATCTACCGACCAATATCATGCGGTGAATTACAATAAATATCTCAAAATTGGAATTGTTCCATCTTTTATTTTTCCATTTCAATAATTTACTTGTATTAGGGGACCGTTCGACCGATTCTATTATATCGGAAGGTTGTCGCATATGACCCTTATTATTATAAATCACGGGAACCTAAAACGCAAAAAGCCACTGATAAGCATGTAATGCAATGTTTCATCTATATTACTCACCAAACTTTACAACGGAATCTTCATAATTTCATTTTGTATTTTAACAATATCATTCACGTTTCAAGACAAGAAATGGATCTGAAATTCGTTGCAGCATATTCTAAAGATTCTCTAAGTTATTACTTATAATAAAATTCTGAAAATATTTTTTGTTTAGTACAACCAATTATTGCTAATATCCAACAAGAACAATTTGGAACTTCTTTGCTTTATCGTAAATCGGTGAGACACGTCGACAAACTTAGTATGGAATCAGTTAGTGTTAAAGATTATTATGTGCGATCTGCATTTGAAGAACCTGGTTACTTTACGATTCAAATGGAAAGAATATTGCTGTTAAGTGAACTGGACCAAACAAGAAATATTAGGAATGAGGTTTTGTGTTTCTTTAAGAAAAATCAATTTTCCTTTTATGTTTATTATGCTAGTATAAGAAATTAAGTAATTTTACGTTCCAAATGAGTGAAAGAAGGATTACGAATAAGAAGAAGAAAAAAGATAACATGAAAATTGAAATGCTTCTTGTATTCACACCATTAATATTAATCCTCACTTTTGGATTAATGATCATATCGACGTTCGTCTCTGTTGGCAATAAAGAAGCTGTTGAGACACTTGAAAGTTCGTTGAGTGATGAGTCATTATACGTTATAAGATCATCAAAGTTATCGTCAGCGTTACGACGTGAATCATCTCAAATTCAAAGAGATAGTATAATGCAATAGAAGCACATTATTGATATTATCTTTCAGTTTCCATGAATTATTAAATAATTCAAATAAACATCTTCATCCGTTAAAATCGTTGATATTGAGATACATTTTCACACTTTTAATTCAGCAATTGATACGGCATTTTTTCTACATATTTTCTCCAAAAATCTGTACACTATTAACTTTCTTGAAAGACGTGCACATTTTGTCTATAGGTGTCTTCCATCGTAAGCTCGTCTTTCATCGTAAGCTCATCTTCTCCGCAGTTCACAGCAATAACTTCAGTACCGTTTACCAAGATACCATTTAAATCCATTTATTTTTTCACAAAAATGGTTTTTTCTATAAGAAATACTTAACGCATACGATTGATTTTAGTATGTTTAGAAAGAGCTTCAAGTTCTCTACAAGATAGTGATTTTAGCTTTAACAATATTCTAAAAATCTTTTAAAAATTTGGATTTTTAATTCATTCATTTTTATTTTCTGCCATTTTTTTCTATTAGTGCCTAAAATGGTGCAAAGCTCGTGTAGTTACTATAAATACAGTAATGGCGGTATATAGCATTTTTATGTAAAATTAATTAATGTTTTTTTAATTTTTTTAAATATATACGCATAGTAACTACAAGAGCTTTGCACCATTTTAGGCACTAATAGAAAAAAATTGAGAAAATAAAAATGCTATCCTAATAAGCATTATTCTTTACATATCCTATTTATTTTTTATTTTAATTTCGTTTCCTGCATATCGGATACTTCCCTGGTACGAATGATTTTTCAATTTTAAGAAAAATTAGAATTCATAGCAGATTTAATGGTACTTATATTGGTTCAATTAATTCCAAAATTTTTTTATGATTATACCACATCATTGTGGTGCTTTTTAAAAAAAATTAAATAAATCCGTTAATTTTGAAAATTTGGACACAACCTCTTACCTACATTTTCTTTATTTTTTTTGAAAAATGACAAATAATAATTATCAAAAAGGGACAAAAAAATAATGATGGAAAAAAAGTTTAGGACAAAATGGCACCAGATGTAGAGCGGTAGCGTCGCTGTTGATATCATCTGACAGGTTCCTGATGATAAAAGTGTGAGGTAACGTCAATTTCCATCAGTCATTATTGACATTATCTATACGTTTTATAGTCATTACATATATAATTATTAAATTATCTAACAATTGTATAGATATTCAATTGTAAGATATGGTAATATATGGTATATGGTAACGTAACATAATATACATAATATATAAAAAAATTGAATTACGGAACCTATTAATGAACTTAAAATTTGATTAATTGAAATGAAGGACAATTTGAAGAAAATTTATTGGATTAATAATAAGAGAATTTGAATGAACTATAGATAGTTATTTGGTTCTTTTTGGTATGAAAATTTGATCAGTTCTACTACAATCCAACCTTCATGTCTCATCCATTACTCCTGGATGGATAACTATCCGTCAGTACTTGAACATTCGAATGGATGCCTTCCACCTTAAGGTCATTTTGAGGGAAATCTTTATCCCTCAAATACCTTTCTTAAGAGTTATACTCTCTTAGTACGTGGAATTGCAGTAAAATAAGCGAAGAATAATAATAAATTGAAATTGGAACAAAATTTCAACTATTTTAAGCAAACTGACTATAGCGCAAATTTCTTTTTTTCTATTTTTTATAATTTATTTATTTATTAGTACAAAATTTTTCTATTTCTACATCAACCTGTATGAAGAAAAAGAAAACTAATAATAAACCGAGAAACCTTAAGATTTTTCAAGAATTTTTTCTTCAATTCACTTTCTTAATATTAATATCTTAAATTAGATAATTATCTTAAAATTTATGTAAAAGTCTTAATGTGCGGAACTAACTTAATCAACAAGGACGAATGTGTAGTGAGTGAGAAATAAGAAACTGCATTGCTCCTAAATTCAAGAAACACATAGAGACTCCTAACATCACAGAACGTTCAAAGAATTATAATTCTTTCTCTAACATCATAAATAATTATTTAACGAAAAGATTAATCGAAGGTCAGAAAAAATCTTTATATTACGTTATAATCATCGATAATATCAGAATTAGATGAATCAATCGAATATGAAATGCAGCGTCACATATTCCCTATGTCGTCTTATTAAATTATTCTTCTAACCGCTGCTATATACAACCGTCAAATATTCTCCTAAATTCTAAATTTTTTGCAATGCACGAACCAATACAGGATGATTATTAGAAGATCTATATATCTATCTATCTATATATATACATACATTTGCAAACGACAAATTGGGCAAAAATTGTTGAAAAATAAGAATTTCTTGAGAAGAAATAGATAAGTTGTCCAGAAACATTTAGGTAAATAAACTTTTAAACCAGATCGATCGATTTGTTCTCTATTTTGGGCACAGGGTAATACTTAACCATCAAATAATAATCTGTATTTATGAAAGTAATAACATGTTAATAAAATAGGAAAAAATTTGTTTCTTAATTTTAATTACAAGTTTTATTGGTTTATATCACCGTGATCTAGAGGTTTAGAACGTCGTTGTGTAAAGCTTTAAAATTTGGGGAAATACTTGTATATTTAAGTTTCGATTAAGTATTAAAATGTGAACTCCTCGGTTGAATTGAGTCGGTTTTTGTATCTACAATTCACCTTTTCTCTTTTTGAAGATGATAAATGACGTTTCAATTAAATTTCTAATATTCATCAAGGACAGGAATTTGTTTTTTTATACATGTTTCATTTTATATTTAAAACATTTGGGATAAAGGATAAGTTCATTCAAATCTACGTTTGTTCGAAAGAAAAAGTGGAAACTTATTATTTTTCATACCTTGTAATCGAAGTTCAAGGTCTCTAACAGGTTTTATTAAGATTGAGAAATCTTTATGTACAGTGGTTGACACTTATTTTAGGAAATTAAGAAACAAATTATGGGGAAATATAAATTGTTAAGTCAGAGTATTGCGTTTATATTTATCATTTGTGTGGTAATAAATTTGTATTATTTGGATTATTTCATTCCACTTCGTCAATCTACTTGGATTCGTGAGAATCATG
>JALJEE010003238.1:0-17509 GCA_023231475.1 Seison nebaliae | reverse complement strand
ATTTATCAACAAGAACATCGGCCGATTAGCTCAGTTGGTTAGAGCGTCGTGCTAATAACGCGAATGTCGTGGGTTCGATCCCCACATTGGCCATTAAATTTTTTAATTTATTTGAAGAAAAAAAGATTTTTCAACTTGTTGCGGTGCCTTTCCTTACAGCTTTTACAAACACTTTAGCACCAATTTTTAATAAAAACTTGGTACAAATATGGTGAGGCATGTCTTGAATAGTTTGATATCTCATCGATCTAGAAGAATTCTTCATGATCACAAAGGATCACTATGATCAGAATAGGAGGATCTTTTTCCATTTAACATTCAGGCCATCAGATCAAGATAAATCAAGCTTTATTCTATTACAATCTTTTTGTAAGATGATCGAGAGTTATTATATAACTTAATGAATTCATGGCAATTTATCGAATATTAATTTTTTTTAACACATTCCACATTAGTATAATATGGGGAAGATGGTTCAATTCAACTTCTGCTTTAGTATCAGCACCGTCTATTTTCAAGTTAGAATACCAGTTTTATTTATAATGATACCTACTTGATATTTCAAATCGGTATTTCGATGAATTCTCATTTGGGGACGGTTCATTATTGAATATTCATATTACAATTAGTTACCATCCAAAAGTTACCAATTCTTATTTTGTTTACTGTGGATTGTTTTCAATATAGACAGATCTATATAGATTTGTCCGGACAAATATGTGCCAAACAATTTGTCTTCGGAAAGTGTTTTTTAACCACTAATATATAAGACAAAAACATGTAAAAAGCAGATCTGGAAGTGATAGGAATGAATGTGAAAACGCTAGCGTAGAACGAATATAAAGGACGATAATCGGGAAGATAAAATCATTAATCTGATTAGTTATAAAATTCTATCACCAAACAATCATAGAAGAGTTAACGCTTAATATTTAATTAAGGATATCAACTAAAAATAGTATATTTAATGATTAAAGTTTAGGATAAAAGTAGCGTTCGTTCAAGAATCAAATACATCGATTTTTCCTTCAATATTTGTATCTTCTCTTCAATTTTTGGTTAAAAGTTTTTTTTGATAAATTCAAAAAAATCTTACAAGTTTTCTTGGAATAACTAACAGTATCGAACAAATCATATTCTCTCAAATGTTGAAAGCAATAGAAGATCTACCGGAAGTAGCAGCATTGTATGTGTCGAATTTGAGCGATTATGTTAAAGAGCCGGAACTTCGTAGAATCTTTGATAAACAAGGTCAACCCGAATCGGTATTATTATGTCGTGATTCAGCTGGTAAATCATTGGGATATGGTTATGTGAATTACTTATCAGAATCACAAGGTATTCTTTTACTAAGAATTTCTTTTCATCCCTTTCTCTCTCTCTTTTCTAGCAAGCGAAGCGATGCGTTATCTCAATTTCACTGTTCATTACGAAAAGGAACTCCGCATCATATTAAGTCCACTTGACCAGCAGATATGTAAAAATGAAGTTGGGAACTTAATAATCCGCAACTTACCAAAAACGGTAACCAACATCCAATTATATCATACATTCTTCAAATTTGGTACAATCCTTTCTTGTGGAATTGTGATGGATGAAAACAATGAGTCTCTTGGTTATGGATATGTTCATTATAAAATGGAAGAAGATGCGAATAAAGTGATTGAAACAGTCAATGGAAAGACGATTATGAATTATATCTTAGAAATCTCGAAATCGGTTCCGAAAGAAAAGAAGAAACCTATTGAGAATCATGTCAATATGGTTTATGTGAAGAATTTCAACGATGCATGTAATAATGAGAGTCTGGCCAAATTGTTCTCCAAAGTCGGTCCGGTAAAACGAGCTAAAGTCATAACAGATGATGAAGGTCGAAGTAAAGGATTCGGTTTCGTTTGTTTCGAGAAATCGGAAAGTGCCGAACAGGCAGTGGATCAAATGAATAAGTTTATCTTGGAAGTGGAAAGACCTAATAGAGTACCGAAAGTTGTACGATATAAATTATTCGTACGAAAAGCGGTGAAGAAAAAACATGAGCAATCGAATGGAAACGAAATCACTTTATTAGTGAAAAACATCAATGCACAAGCGACACAGAAGGAAGTGGAGGATTATTTTTCGCAAATTGGTAAATTGAGTTCGGTGAATTTTCAAAGGGATCCACTATACCTTAATAGAGTAAATGGTTTCATTGTTTACGAAAAACAGGAGAATGCAATTGATGCAATGAAACAGTTAAGTGGGACAATATTGGGAGGATGTAAAATTTCTATTGTAGTTCAAAAATCGGATGAAATAAACGAATTGACACCATCACAACAAATGATATATGGAGGACCACCATATTATACAAACCGATGTCATTTCATATCTGAAAATCCCAATAATCGAATGCAATCGACAGTTTTTGTGCCAACGACGAATTATCAGTTCGCCAATATACGATCCCAATGTTAGACGTTTCTTTTAGCTTATTATCAATTATTTGGTTTAGGCGGCATCCTTAGACCAGTTCCGTCAATGAGAAACGGTATGACAAATCAACCGAATTCAGCCAGAAGTTAGTTATTTGAAATAATTAAACAATTTAAGTGTTTAAGGAGTAGGAACTGGTCCAATTTTTGAACATTTTTTAAATTATGCATTTTTATTATAAATAGGTTAAAAGTAGAAGGTTAAATTTAATATATTTAGTTACAGCTTGATTTGCTGTATAATATACTGTTTTTTATTTATTTTTTTTATGAATTCTATTTTCTAAATATTCAATTAGGACATAATCGCATACACATAAATTCCTTATTCTTTTGTAAAATAGTTAAACAACTATCCGCTAGAGAATTCAACTTCATATGTTAATTATCTCTGATAAAAAAGGACATTAACAATTTAATCGAAGAAAAATTGGACCAGATTCTTACTCTCCTCAATAATTACCTATATTCAAACAATTTTCTTTTGTTTCTCCATTTTTATGTTGATAATTGTCGTCGTTCTGTTCTCTATCGCGCCGTTTAGTCAACGTTCAACCAACCATTCATGACTTTTTAGCTAACAGTCTAAATGAACAAGTACGAGGACGAACTAATCAGATTAACCACCAAGTTACGAATTATATGGGTCCCATATGTCAACAAACTACAATACAAAGAAATAATACCCACCCAGGAGAACCACGCACATTGTTTTTTGACAAATTGAAATAATATAGTTTGAAGATCTCAAATGCTATCAAAATATCATCAACGTCATTAAAAAATGAATCGTGTCTCTTGGAAATCGATAGAGATAGATAGATTTAAAACGTGGTAGATCCTATAAATTACTTTCGTACTTATATTTTTTTTCTTGAACGTTTCTTTCATTAACCTTACACTCCCAAATAATCATCAACTATTATCTTGTCGAATATTCTTTTTCGTCTTTTTCTTATTCATCATCATTTTTTCAATTCGCAATTTTTTTCATCTATCCCAAAAAACCGCTTTCAAATTTCTCTTCAAATTTCTTTTCTTTTCACTGTTGTCTTTAGACAATTGTATTTTCTTTACAGATATCGTTATTAACTTTTTCTTCAGAATTTTCTCCATTTGTTCTCCTACTATCAATTATTCATTCAATATTAAATGACATGACAAAGCTGGGAAACAATTTTTATAAGACTGCAATGCACTTAATTATAATAAAATTTAAATTTTATATTTAAGATTTAATAAAATAGTAGTATATTTTGTATTCTGAATAATTATGAATTTAATTCGCTCAGTTGGACAGAAAAGCAAAATCTGATACCACGAATCGTATGAATGAGTTCCATGTAATATTGTGTAGAACGCAACAATCTACCTTGCTCAAAGCTCCAGTGAGTAAAGTTTAGGTATTAGTGGAGATACTAAAGTTAAGTAAGTTAAGTATTTTATACCTCAAAATGTGCACAATTTCTTGAGCACAATTAATAACAACATTGCTTATTAATTGTTAATCTATGTTAAAAGTTTCTTTCTTTTCGTCCGTCTAAAATATTGATTTACTCTAATGAGTCACTCATAATACCGTTGCATTAAATTTTTTTTTTAATGTATAAATGATCGAAGTGAACAAATGATTTTTTCGACCTCACAATGATTTTGTCAGATGAAATCTGAACCGTCACCACAAAGAGTTCTTGATTTGCCTGACTAATGTGAGTGACTAATGCTAAACTCCTCAGTGGCATTATTGATCTCAAAGAAGTATGGGAGAAAATGAATTATCATAGTTTTCCTATATCAAGTTTTTTACAGTTCGATATAATTTTGATCCAAGAAACTTTGGTAAGGCCTTCACAGGAAGGCTTAAGAGAATCAATTCCGTCATCGCCTATTCTATTTTTCCACTGTTCAATTTTCTTAATTCTTTCACATTTAGCTTCTCCACATTCTTCCTCCTAATTTTAGTCACAATAAAAATATTTAGTGATTAATATTATCAAATCTTACGAAACATCTTAAATTTAGATTCAGTGTATTCAGACTTTCTGAATCTAGATTCAAATTTTAGGGTAATGTTGTAGATTAAAGTGAAAAAATACTTTAAAATCTTTTAAACATATAAAAACCGGTTCATTGGTCAACGCTAGATTTGACACTTAAGTTTAGAAGCAATAACAGAACAAACATCATACGTTAACATCTAATAATGTGATCTGTGTAACTTTTAAATATTTCTTTATTATTAGTATTATTAAGCTAGAAAGTTTATGCTGGTCATAGTGATCAATTATAGTGACTATAAGAAAAAAACTTAAACGAATTCAGCTTTAACTATTCAAAAATAGTTTTCTAAGCAAAGGAAAATAATTCAGTCAATTATCATCCTTACTGTTCGACGTACTGTTGGCAGACTGTAACGAAAGTTTCTTTAAAGTTATAGTTCTGTCCATTCTCCTCTATGAAGTTTAATAGTATTTGTTTATTATTCTTTCTAGAATAACAATAATAAAAAAAAATTATTATTTTATGAGTTCTCCCTACAGTTTTAGAAAAGAATAAAACCAGGGTCAAAATGGTTGTACAGATATAATTTCTGTTCAGATTGGCGAAGCTATTATGAACAGTTCATGTTAGATTTTCGGGCAGACTGTAAGAATCGTAAAATTTTCTTCTTCTTTTCAGACAAACGACAACTAAATGTGTTGAATAGTTTGATACCTAGATGAGATCGTTTACATACTAAATTGATTGTCTACACGATCATTCACTAGATATAATTATTGAATGGTATTAATATTTATCAGTTTGTGATTTTTTTCAGTAGAAGCTTCATGGCAATTTATTGAATATTAAAATTTTTGAAAAGTATTCCACATTAGTATGCGAATGAATTCTCATTCATATTCGCCGAATTGATATTGACTTATGTCCCTAACAGAATTGTAAGATTTTGAATTTTTATTTATCCTTATGTGATATTGAAGTATGATTTGAACGAAAGATTGTCGGATATCTAGCTGTGTATTCAAACATGTTATTATATATTGATAGGGATAAAGCATAATAATGGAAGATTTCTCAATTAAACTTCTGATTTAGTATCAGAAATTTTCATGAACGCTCTATTTTCTGTTTTCAGGTCATTTATTAGAAAATAACTATATGATAATCGAAATTGTTATCTCGATGAATTATTCATTTGCTTACAGTTCATTATAGAATATTCATATTACAGTTGATTCACCATCTATCTCTCCTACCCTCTCAGATGGTTGCCAAGTTGTTGTCCATCCTGAAAGTACTTGTTAAACTGGTTTAGAAATGAATTTTCTCCAGATGTGACAGAAAGATTGATTGAACGAAAGAGTTTTGAGTATACAATTTTTTTTATTATAATTCTTATTATATCTATTTTGCTTTATTCTCTCACCATATTATTGTTCATGTAATTAGTAGTATTATCATGATAGTATTTCTATTCTTTTGTATTTGCAATGTAATATAACGGAAGTGAATTTTTGTTTCATATTTTCGAAAATAAATCCATCAGATTGGCATAATTAACCTATAGGTGTATCCAGTAAATTGACATAATTATTCTATTATTTCACTAGTCTCATGATGTTTTTTGTCCATGATTGTATTGTCACTATGACCAGTCGCTTGACCTTTTAGCAATATTCTTCTGTACCTGTGCCCTTCAAAACTAGAAGTGCATAACATTTGCAAATCGAATGTTATAATTATTGCAGAGTATTGTAAGAAAATTTAGTAATTTGCTTTTTCTGACAATGATAAATTAATTCATAAAATTTTCTTCAATAACAACGGCATTATGATACGAAATAAATCTTGAAACAATCGTTCTCATTAACGACATATATTAATGACACAGGTACATGCCAAGATTTCACAACCTCTAACTCATGCTACCAATCAAATGCACAAATGATTGCAAAGAATTTTAACAAGTTATTGATTGATTAATTTCCGTTTTCCTTTCCCAAAATTGGCAGAAATTTTTTTGCCTATTGATCCAAATGATTGAATGGAAATTTTCGATGTAATAATAATCAGTCGAAAAAAATTTATTGTTCCTAATTTAGGGCATTTTTCAGTAGGTATATTTGACCATTTAATTACTGTTCCAGATTTTTTTTCTTGACTTTTCGACATTTAAGGGTTTGTCATAATGAGGTAATCCTGACATATATTAAGGTCGAGAAAAATGATGACAAATTCAGGTTTAGACATAAGACATTATGAGGATAATGAGGAAGAAACGAGGAGGGAGATTTGTTAAAATTTCAAATGCAATAGATCAATTATCTCATTAATTTAAGTTATTTTTCAAATATTTCTATCTTCGGATGTCTTTCCCATTGATAATGTTGTCCACACTAATATTCCAAACCGACATTTTCCACAAAATAACTGTCCAATGATGTTTAATTATTAATATATACAATTTTTATTTTCTATGGACACTCCAGTTTTTTCAGTTATTCTCTTTCTGATTATGTGATGGCGATTTTACCATAATTTCCTTCTTTCAAATTGATGTTCAACTATTTTATAATAAAATAGAGTTAATGAAATTCCACATGGCTCCAAGGAGGTGCCGGAAGATTGTATTAGAATTGATTCTAATAAATGATGGAAGTAATAACTAATATTATATGTGTCGATTATTGTTAAAATAATTTCATTAACAGGGTAAATGGTTAGGACAGTTAACCTGTTAAGACGGCAATATAATCTCTAAGAATTTTAATCTTTTTCTCTCAAATTATGGAACTGTCTGGATTATTGGAAAAAAAGTAACTGTTTTAAAGTAGATTAATGGAAAAAAAACTGTGTCGGAGAAGAATATTTCAAAAGTACTTAAGTTGATTGAGATGAAATTGCATAAAATGGAACAATTACAATGAACAATATAATTTGTCTCGGAGTTTTTCATAATGCAAATATTAGTTGGTGCACGTTGGCGGAGGAAGTAGTTCTCTTGTAATAATTCCACGTTATCCTGTTTGTAGATCTACACTCGAGTATATACTGTGGAATTGAAAGACCATTTGACATTTGTTTCGGGTTATTCCGATATATTAATAAAAAATATATATGCTAGTGTTATCTAATTTGGTTGAAGTAGCTTGAGAGCTGAAGTAATTTCTCTTGCAGAATAGATTTACCATATAAATCATTTATAACGAAAAAATCATTTTCCTCCCAATATGTCATATCTTGTGATTTGTGTTATATTGTAGAAATGATATCATATTATTATTATAATTGTTATTTGCCAAATTAAAATTATAATTTTATTAACTCAGTATAATAATGGAACATATATGTTCTATGTCAAATGAGAGAGTAATTAAATCAAGTTTAAGAAATGAAAAAATTTGATGATGATCAAGTGTATCTAAACATCTAATATCTCTTCCAATTGATTGATCTTGTCTGCAAATGACGCAATGCATTTCCATTATTGTTCAACTATAATTTATTCATTAGAAGATTGTGAGAAGAATTACATGTCGTCTTTCCATTCTGCAAGTAAATGGCATGCATTAGACGAGTATTAATCATATTAGGTTTCTAATACAATAAACATTGGACGAGATCTCATGGTTGAATTGGCAAACATGCGAGATATGTTGGAAGTTGGCCCTCGAATCAACTCGAAAGAAAGAAGACTTACGGAACTGTAATCTTGATTAATCTAGAGAGTGTTATTTGTGATTGATGGTGATTGATTGAGTCGTGTTAATCGAATGCACATTTAGAATGTGTTGTCATATAAGTAGAAGGTGAATGTATTCTTTCCTTATGGTTGGACGATCTTTTCATCTTAACTAGAAATGCTTCATTTCCTGACAATTTCCCGTCTCTACATTCCATGCAGCTTTCTACTTAGCTCACAGTTCGATTGACGAAGAATGAAGAATTTTATTGATTTAAGAATCGTGATGGGCATAAATGAACGGGATAGTAATGGAAAGGAGGAATCTCCAGTAAAATTATGTTTACTGTCAATGTGAATAAAGAGTTGTTAGAACACGGGAATAATTTGTGCATAACATTATGCACAAACACAAAACAGATAGCGGATGATACACGATGGATTTAGCCATTTTATGTAATTAGAAGGTTAAATGAAAAGAATAAATTATGATAAATATCTTTCTTAAGATCATCCCATACAACGGCAATCATCTTATATGGATAGATCTATAAGACTATTTATATATCTATCGCCCCTGCTAGACTATCCCAAGAGAAAGACTGTCTGTATTTACATCTTAAGTTTCCCCGTTTTATCTTACATAATTCATCTTTATTTCTTATTAACCTTTCCTATTCATTTCGCACCAAACTACTTTAACACTGCAACATTGGAATACTCAATGAAATATTTGGGATAATTCTGAACGATTCTTATGAGGAAGACAGTGATAAAGAAGTGTTTAACAACTATCTACCACTCATAATTTACTAATCTACTATTCGACGGAAGTAGAAGTGTAAGAAGTAATCGCTTATGTACTCTCTCATTCTCACTTCTTTGTTTTCTCTTCCAAATCTAAAAACATTTTCCAGTTTCTTCCAATATCGTTAATGCCGAATCCATTTCTAATCAATATATATTGATATGTAATCACTAGAAATGCTTACGATTGGCCCAATAGGAAATGGTTAATGGGCAATAAATGAACTGCTCGAGTATTCTTGTGTCAATATTCTGTTGAATATTATATTTCATATGAACTACAAAGTTTCTAATGTAGTAACATGTAACATACCGAATAGTCAAAAATAGGAACAAAATAGAAAGTTGTCAACGATATGTTGATAACAAATTTCATGCAGATAAACATGGTGAGAAAATATTTCATCTTTAATTTTTTGTTTTCCTTTTAAAGATAATTTACGGACATGTGATACAGTGTTTAAAGGTGTGCAATTAAAGGAAAATGAAATAATCGTATGCCAAGTCTAATAGTGGAGGGGATAACATATTGAATCATTTAATTCTACATTTTTTCATAATGACAATTCCAACTTTCTCCATATTTCTCATCTATTCCTCAATTGGACTTATACGTACAATAGGAACAAATATTACCGACAACACAACGTCAATGTTACAAGTGAATAAGAAATCATTTGGAATTCTCATTCGGAATATGAAGGAATTGGAGAATATCGATGGTTTGATGAGCAGTGAACATTGTGATAATGCTTTCAATCAAAATATTTCCAACATGATGAAACATATTCTACATCCATCTCTCAATCGATATCATGCTACTTCATTATCATCATTCTCACAATCTTCCTCATCATCATCGTCGTCGTCATTCTCATCTTCATCATCGACCACAACCACATCCATTATAAAAATTTTCAAAATTTCACTGTATATTCTCATTATCACGTTGGCCATATTGGGCAATGTCGCTATATTGATCGTTATACCGAAATTGTCATTAAATCGAGCCAATATTTTTCTCATGAATTTAGCAGTTTGTGATATCATCATCACACTGTTTTGCACATGGGTCTACATCTACACGGATATACAACGACTGAAATTATTTCAACCACAAGATTCGAAGATACTCGCTTATCGTCAATATCTCGGGTCTTTCGTCTGTCGCTTCAACCAATTTGCTCAAAGTTAAAAAAATTTTAATAAAATTTCTACATTTTTTCCATTACGGAGTAAATCAAAAACGAAATGAGATAACTAGTTGATGATTCATTATAAATAAGAGATTTAAGTTAACCCATGTTGGTTTGTGGAAAATCAGGAATGAAACAGGAGACATAGAGATTATCGATTTAGAGCGGTTGGCATGTAGGAAAGTAGATACTGTTAACGGAATTCTGAAAGAAGTTGATATGGGAGGAGAATTTCTCACATTGATTAAACGAAGGAACCGGGAAGAACAGGAAGAAGTAATAGATTCCAGTAATGTTAAATGTCAAACAAAGAGAAGAAGTTGTAGGAGAATTGACAAATAGAAAATATAAATGTCTTGTTAAAAGGTTTAACACATCCGACCACCAATGGTATCGTCCTGGTATATGTTCGATTCAGAGAGCGTAATGATTTGGGTGTGAAAGATAATGAAACAAAAAGACTATAGAAATCACAACAGTAAGTTCCGAATAGTTGAAATTGGAAAAAATTTCCAGTTATCAAAAAAAGAGTAGAACAACTGCAGACATTTATATCTAATGTAAATATCTATTTTCATTCTCACAATCAGTATGTTTCTATTTTTTTCAACTAAACAAATTAAAACATTTTAATTTAATGTTAATTTTCATTGTTTCATAGTTGCCTCAGTCAATGCAGCAATGGGAACATTGGTAGCGATATCAATTGAAAGATTTATGGGATTGGTCTTTACTTTTCGAGCTTTTCAACAATCGGAGAATATCTTTCGTCGTTTCCTTTCCAGACCGATAACATTAATAGTATTCATTTGGATATTCTCGTTATTGATGGGTCTCCCCATGATATTCGTCTCGAAACCGAAAGTTAATGAATGGAATGATGTGGTTGAATATTCATGTGAAACAGATTGGCCCACCATGTACATTTATTATAAAAGAACTTATCCTTATTGTAATCAAGCGGGAATCCAGTATTCACCAAACCGTAAAATCTTCTACACCACCATCACTTTACTCCTATTCTTTATTCCAATGTTATTAATGTCGATCTTCTATGGATTTATTATACGGAAGTTAATGTTGAATTCCTCACCATCTGATAAGACAACTTTCCTCTCCATTCCCACGCCCACCACCCAACAATTCTCTACAAATAGTTGCCATTCTTTCTGTAATACAGCACTCAATCGCCTATCGATTATTAAAAGAAAGAAAACTAATTGCGATGAAGATGGTAAAAAAACGATAAACAATCCGATTAATAATCAAATTAACTCTTATCAACATTACAAGAGTAATTTGAATGCGTTTAATATGAAGAAACCACAAAAATCAGTTCCAATCGAGAACGAAGTGAGATCATGTCCAAATTATCCGATTTCCGATGAAGAAACTATTCGTCATCGCGAAGAACAATTAGCTGTGTATTTTGATTCGGAAGAAAGTTTAAGAGGAAAGAAATTCCGAATACATACCGGAAAATTGCGAAAAGATAAAATCTGGAGGAAAATCACTCGACATACCACTCCCACATTAAGTTCATCAAAAACAAACAGTGAATGGAATAATGACGTCAGAACAAGTACTAAATTTTCGTTGTTGCCATTATCGTCCGTACTAACCTTCAACGACAACGATACTGCTCTGAGAAATGTTAAACCGAAATCAATTCTGTTTGAAACCAAATCTCAAGACCCTAAATTAGGTGAGAAACATTGTAGTTATCATAAGAATAATGTAATAAGACAATGTGCCACATTACCCATTCCACAAAAACTGCCATGTCCTCAAGTGAAAAGTGAAGATCAAACATTACGTCGTCATGGAATGAGAACTGTTCGCTCAAGAAGAAAAGTTTAAATATTAATTTATTAAATTAATATAATTCTCTGTTGTCTAGGCATTTATTTTACTCTTTTCAATATTGGTTACTTTCTGTTGTTGCTGGTCACCATTGCAAGCACAATTACTCTACACAGCATACAAAGATAACAATACAAGAGTTAGTTGTCTAAAGGTTAATGACTAAATATTATTCTGTTTCAGTTACCAAATTGGATGGAGTCATTTAGTTTCTTTGCTTATACTTTGGCTTACATGAACACCGTATTGAATCCAATACTTTATACAGGACTAAATAAAAATTTCAGACAAAGTTATATATCTTATATATTTTAACCTTTCACTCTTCTTTATTCAGAGTTATTTGTCACAATTAAGAAAATATTTCAGGTGAAACCGCTGTCCTCCGCACATTCATTCGGTTTAGTAAAAATCAGAAAAGGAAAATAACCAGTGGAATATTGTGTATATTCAAAGTTGATGATCATTTACCGGTGACATTGATCATACTAATTTAATAACAAATATTCTCTTACAATTTAACAATAAATTTCAATTATCAAATAAATAGACTACAACAAAAGTATTATTAAACTATAAAGTACGAAAAAATATGAAATAATTGTCTATTTTTCGAATATGTTAGTAAGAAGAATAGAAATAAAGATAAATAATTGTCAATTCGTGTCAATAATTATCTATATATGAAAATTTATTAGGTAAGTGGTCATTGATGGTCATTAAAGAATATATTTTTCAATTACGTATTTTTGCAGTAAAAAAATGCTTAAAAATTTCAATTTTCACTTTATTCTCTTTATCTTTTCTTTCATCCTGTAGCTATGTTGAAGTTACTTTACTTTCCGTTAATCAACCTCGTTGGAAATGTGATATCGAAAGAGAATATTGACATTTCTCAAAATATCCTGAATGATCTGGTCATTTCAGCAAAAACTAAAAGGGAACATGCTGAGGCATTGGAGAGAGAAGCTGTTGAACTTGCAGCACGGTACAATGTCCCCATAAAAGATGAGATGTCAAGGAATCTAATCGAAAATAGTTCCAATATGAAAAGTTTAAAAGTTCTGGTAGGTCAAGACGTTATTATGCACACTTCTCCGAAAAAAGAATCAATAAAACAAAAACCCCCACAAATTAAAAAGACAAAAAATACTTCCGAAAAGGACGTTGAAAAATTGAAAGATTTATTTAAAAAGAACAAAAACGTAATATATTCGTTACTTGATGAGAAGAAGAGTAAAAATAGTGAGTTGAAGAAAAATAAACCGAAAAATCTTCGACACGTAGTTGAGAAAAAGATGAAGAAGAAACAATCGAAAGTGATACCTGTGGTAGAAGATGATAAGAATGTCACAGTACTTGAGATCAAAGGACCAGAACAGACAACGGAAAATCAGAAATGGACTGTGGACGAAAGTCTAATGAAGAGCAATTCTGAACTAAAGTCTCCTTCTACTTACCAAGAGGTCTATTAATTTTTCACAATTGTCAGTAACTATCAATCATTAAAAATTTACGTTAAAACTTTGTTACATTTTTATTATATGAAATTTTTTTAAATTTTTTTCTTATTAAGTTAAAAGAATATTCTTTGATTTTAAATTTTATTTGGGAAAAATAATTTCAAGATCGAATGTTTGAAAAAAATAATTGAAATGAAATAGAGTTTTTTGAAGAATGTTTGATTTGAGACTGTCCAAAAATATTTGAATATTCAATTCTCACTGATTTTTTAAATGAGTTTTACGGAATTCATTTCGAAAATGAAAATATCCAATATCATCCTCATCCTGTGGTTGTGGTATGAATGGTGGAGTGAGTTCGATAATTTGGGTGAAATTGATCGTGTTGAAAAACGATGCGGTGAGAATGAAAGAGAAATCAGCACGTTTCCCAATATCTTTCTGTAGGAGATTCAACAAAACTAATTTAACATCATCTTCCAACGGATATTGATTCTCTTCATCCTCGTCTTTATTATCGAATAGATTGACGTCCGCATAGAGAATATTTTGGAAAATCATTTGAACTGATTCATCATAGAATGGAGTTATGCCAAATATGAATTCGTACATGCACACACCAAGTGACCACCAATCACAAGCTTTGTCCATGTCACTACCCAATAATAATTCTGGTGACATATATTCCGGTGTTCCCAATATCGGTGCGCTAACTTCGTTAGTTTTTTGAGATTTTTTTATAGTTTTAATCGCCTCAGTTAAAGGACAATTTCTTATATTTTTCGTGTTGATGACTTTTGGAGTGAAAACTAAAGTAGAATTTGATCTCTTCAATTCTTTCGTGGGAGTTGATGATTTCTGTTGATTGATATGAAGATCATCGATAATCAGTCCATCATCTATGATGGAATCTTTAGAAATGATAGAAGTAGAATGGATTAATGAAATTGATTGATCATCGATTATTGATAAATCGATCGATTGATCATTATTGATGGTATCGGTGAGAAATGATGCTTCGTTATAATGATATTGACATTTGGAAATTGAACGATTCATCGATTTTATTGATCGTTTTCGTTTCTTTCGTCGGTCGATAGTTGGACTTCGATCGTTAGTGAAGGATTCGTTGATGAAACTTTCTTCTCTACTCTCGTTCAATGAAGTGTCATTAATTGATAAGTTGGATAATAAGGAAAAAATTTGATTTGGTGTTTTCTCATTCAAATGAGATGGAGTTCCGATAATATCGATGAGTTTATTTTTGGAATTATTCCTTTGATCGATTGAAGAAGATAAACCGAAATCGGTTAATTTAATGTGACCTTTTCTATCAATGAGAATATTATCTGGTTTAATATCACGATGAATAATCGAATGTTTTTCATGAAGATAATTTATAGCACAAGAAATTTCAGCGATATAAAATCTCATCCAATCCATGGGGAAATGACCACAGTAAAGTAATAATGATTTCATATCACCACCAATCATGAAGTCCATGACGAGGAAGATGTCGTTGAAGGATTGGAAGGAATAGAAAAGATCGACAATAAACGGAGAGTGAGATCGAGCGAGTATATCTCTCTCGCTAGCTGGTCGAATATTCTTTTTCCGCATCTCTTTCTTATTCAACATTTTTATTGCATATTTCTTCTTCTCATCACTTTTCTTACATCCCAACAATACAGTTCCATATGCTCCATGACTTATCGTTTTGATAATATGGAACTGTTCAATCTTCATTTTCTCATACATTTCGAATAAATACTTGTTGTCAAATTCACAGTTGTCATTACTTAATAATTTTATTTCGTCTCTTTAACTTCTCATGGGAGATCGGTAAACGAATCGAAATCAATACTCTTGTTTAGTACGCCAATATTCAAAATAAAATGAAGAATTTAATACTATTCCAATTTTAACATTTTTGACAAAATAAAATTTGAAAGTTAAGCTTCAGAAATTAAGTTTGTCGTTATCTCAACTTATGAATGAAATTATAATATTCTAGAAATAAAAGAAAACAAATATCTTTAATTTGTTTTTATTAACTTTTTATTATTGAACTGAAACTATAAATTTGATATTTCATATTTAACTAATAATTACAAGTCAGTTAAGAGTTGAAACTGAAACTCTAATCTTCATGACTATTTGAATTTAACCAAATCGAAATCGACGGCGAGGGGGTTTTATAGGTGTTGGCCTATTTGTAGGTTTTCTCTTTGTAAATCTAGAAAAGAATCCTTTTCCCTTGTTTCCTTGGTTGTTGGTCTGAGGAACTTGATTATTATGGTTCCCTTGTATATGCTACAAAGAAAAGATGATGTTGTAGCCGAAAAAAATAAACTAACCATTGGTTGTGTGGTAGAAACTAGATTATTATTGGGATTCATATTTTGATTATTGGGAGCTCCCATCGGAAATTGATATGGACGGTTTTCACTTTGAGGCATAAAAGGATGGTTTTGTCGCTGCTGCTGATTTGCCATCATAGATGGCTGTTGAGCTCCGACTGGTTGGGGTATTTGTGAAATTCCATTTCTCTGTGGAATTGGCATTTGTCCCGATATTGGTGCATGTTGTGGTTGCATAGGAATATTAGATTGTTGTTGTTGTTGCAGTGGAATATTTGGTTGTTGTTGTGGCATTAGAATATTTGGTTGTTGTTGTGGCATTGGAATATTATGTAATTGTTGAGGTAAAGGTGATTGATTAACTACAGGATTTCCTTGCCGAAACAATTGATTCTGCTCATTCAACATAATTTCAGTAATTTGCTTTTGAGCATGTAGTTGTTTCATACTTTCAGTTAACTGTTGCTGTAACGCTCTCTGTTGGTTGATCATTTCGGTGTTGATTGATATTTGTTGTAAATCCACTTCATTATAGGCCAGTGATAGAGTATGCAAAGTAAAAATCATAAATATGATACATAATCTGTTGGTAAGAGATTCGGGTAAGATTAAAGGAGAAAATATGTACATACGTTTTTAAGGTGCAGAAATAGAAAAAGAAACGAAAAATAAAACTTAAAGTTTATTGTAATTGATATTTGAACAAATTTCAATTACTCTCAAATAATCTACTAACAAATTATTCTCATCTTTAGTTCAATTTCTTATCGATCTTCTCATGAAAACTCATATATTCATCAATCAATTATGATTATTAATTTTGTAATAATCATTATACTTTTGATGTATTAGCATTGTTTTAAGTTTCTGAATTTTGTTATTAAGTAGAACCCGAGAATTTTCATTAATTTCGAAATAAAAACTATGATGTATACATATATAAACAAATGAAAACTAACTATTGTATAACTCTAAATTTTAGGTATTAAAATATTCATAAAAAATATTAAGAATGTTAAATATTTTTTTATTCACCTAACCATCCATTAATTCTGTTATTTCTATACACTACTCTGGTTTAATGGTTTAATGTTGAACAACAATTTACAATATTAATTATAATTCATCTTACTATGAAAATCTACATATAGGACGCATTGTGACAAAAAAAATAGAACTATCTTATTACAAATGTCTTTTTAATACATTATGTGTACACTTTGATCACAATATAGACTTTAAGTGCACTAATTCCTATTTTCCAAAATGAGATTTGTCCATTTAACGAAATATGATTGTGCATTTACCAAACTCATATGGTGTAGATTCTACAGCATATTATTTGCCTTTTTCGTTTTAAAAAAGTTTTAAAACCTTTTCGTTGAATCAATCTTTGCGTCATATCAAGTTCTTCTAGATCGAAGAGATATCAAACTATTCAAGACATGCCTCACCATATTTTTACCAAGTTTTTATTAAAAATTGGTGCTAAAGTGTTTGTAAAAGCTGTAAGGAATTTCCTCAACAAGTTGAAAAATCTTTTTTTCTTCAAATAAATTAAAAAATTTAATGGCCAATGTGGGGATCGAACCCACGACATTCGCGTTATTAGCACGACGCTCTAACCAACTGAGCTAATCGGCCGATGTTCTTGTTGATAAAT